>JAODAL010005459.1:0-143370 GCA_025379985.1 Phyllomedusa bahiana
GGACGGATTATGTATTATTATTTTACACAAAAGACTGTAGACCATTAATGGCGAGCAATCAGAAAATATTGTTGGAATTGTATATTTTGGGTGACACCTCTCTATGGCCAACTGTAGGCTTAGATGGTCCTTCTTTCTACATTCATCAGTGAAGACATAGCTCCCAACTTTTAGAGACTGCAAAGAGGGACACATCAGGCAAACGCCTCCAACCACACTAAATAAATGACATCACACCAGGACACGCCTCCAACCACACCAAATAAATGACATCACACCAGGACATGCCTCCAACCACACCAAATAAATGACATCACACCAGGACACGCCTCCAACCACGCCCACACACAAGTCCCAATTTTTTTTTTAGACACTTTAAGAGGAACACTTAAAGTTCAGTATATAAAAGATCAATTTTTTTAATGCATAACTATAATCTTGAATAGGTTATTATTAAAATATTATCATAAAAATCATCATAATACAGACATTTTCAGGATTGCATTGTATCCAATGATGAAATATTAAGTAAGTTGTTATCTAATATACAGGTAGGAAGCAATCAGATACTTTTTAAAGCAATATAATCAGTTTATTGACCCAAATCCATTTCGAAAAATAAAAAAGAGGGACATTCAAAGAGCAAAGAGGGACAGAGGGACATGAGTTAAAAATAGGGACACTTGGGAGGTATGGTGAAGATTTGGTTTGCCGCTGATGACCCCACGTTGCTCCACGTACACATTTAACAGCACAGCAAAAGTGTTCAATCTGTAATCACTTGGCACGGTTAATGCAGGTAGAGGGGTGTGAAACAAGAGTCGCTAGACTTTTGGGATTAACATTACTACTAATTAAACTGCAGTGTGTTCCCTGTTGATTCTTTGGAGACAGTCTTTACTGATCCCCGTGGGTCGTCAACTCGCATTGGGAGATTACATATACAGTAATAGTCTTTTGCTTTTGTTCTTGGGTTGATATGCACATGTCGGACCAAAGCGTGCTCATCTCTGAGACACAGAACCCGTCTCCTTCCCGAGCAGTACAATGGCTGGACAATCCCATCTTGTTTGTACTTGTGTATAATTGTTTGTACAGATGAACGAGGCCCCTTCAGGTACCCAAGGATGATCCAGACTTGTACATGTCCACAATTCTTTTCCTGATATCTTGGCTGATTTCTGTAGACTTTCCTATGATGTTACATACAGATGCAGTGTGTTCTGATGAGATGAAAATGCATCCACAGGTGTGTCTCTAATTAACTCAGATGGAATCAGAAGCTTCCAAAGCCATGACCTCATCATATAGGCGCTCCCAAATTGTTTAAAGGCTGAGTAATCCTAGTGTATGGAGACTTTTCACTTTGCAGAAAGTAATACAAATGCCTTAAAAACTGCCTCACATTGAAAGTACATGCTGGCTAGTGCGTACTTTCAACAGTGCTAATGGAGGTGTATTTTGCGGTGTACCTATATACGCTTCAATATCCTGTGTGAGTACCCCCTAAGCCTCTGATACAAAATGAGTTGCAACCAGGCACCTAATTTAGATTGGTCTGGTTAAAACTGAAAGGGATTATTGCTAGTTTTTCTTTTCTTATTTTATTTCTTTATATAAGTTTTTTAAAATAAATTTATAATTTTTTTGATAATTTCATTAAGGAATTAAAGCCGAAAACATTGCCCCAAAGAGACAATTGACTGCACAAGACATTGACAAACGCAAACATCCGTCGGCAGCCACATTAGGTTGATGGTTTTGACCGCTAACGTGACCAGCTACTAGTGAGGTCTCACCCTATTATTATTATTATTATAAAAAGAAATGGCTTCATTACACTTCTTGTTGGTTCACAGAACTAGTAATCGCCCCCGTAGCTTAGACCTGTGCTTGAAGGTATACCAGCATTATTCAGTACCAAATAGGGATCTTTGTTTGCTTTTGTTTTACTGTTATGAAACGAGGTTGAACATATTTAAAGGGGATTTATCGCTTCCTCAGTTCGGCTGTTCTCTTGTAGCTTCATTCTGTCAGTTCCTGAAATTCAGGGGCGTTTCTTCCCCTCCCAGCTGGGTGTTTCTTAACTGAAGGGGGATGACATCATCCCCCTTCACTGTTCATGCTCGCTCCCAAGTCAGTGTGTTCAACCGCCCCCCCCCCTCCACATGTCACTGTGTCGTTACTCTCCTTTTGCAGTATTATTTTGTAAGATTAGTTTACATACCACAGGTCTGCATTCAGTCTAAACAGCCTTCTATGAACTCAGAGCACTGATCTCTTCTCCTGGAGGTTTGTTACAGTTGAATCCAGTCTTCTATGAACTCCCCCAGAGCACAGATCCGTCTCCCTTCTATGTTTACACAAGGCACCGAGGCACAATTCTGCTGTTTTCTGATTATAGAAGCAGTTGCAGTGTCACTGTGGAGCTGGTGACTGTGCAGA
Organism: Phyllomedusa bahiana; assembly: GCA_025379985.1. Classification (NCBI taxonomy): domain Eukaryota; kingdom Metazoa; phylum Chordata; class Amphibia; order Anura; family Hylidae; genus Phyllomedusa; species Phyllomedusa bahiana. Next base: position 2,446 of record JAODAL010005459.1, read on the forward strand.
GTGAAATGTTGCCGGCCCCTTACACGCAGGAGCATTAAGGTCCGAGGTACAATTCTGCTGTTTTCTGATTGTAGGAGCAGCTTCAGTGTCAATGAGGAGCTGGTGGCTGTATAGAGTGAAATTGTTGCCAGCCCCTTATTCTGAGTGAGAGAGGCAGGAATGCGCGCTACCCTCAATATGAGCGGGGGCCAGACAGAATGTAAAATAGTAGAGCCGTCAGCCAATGAAATGAAAGGAGGTGAAATCCGACAGGCACTGGGGAACTGTGTTTACACAAAACGAAGATAAGGCAGACTGTGAAAACAAGACAGCTTTGCTAATGACATCCAACTGCAAAGTTGTTTGTTTTCACTGTCCCCTTATTCTGAAGACCATTTAATGAAATGATAAAACCCCTTTAATATAGAAAAGTTTTAATTATTCAAAATGCACAAGTTGCAATATAACTATAAATATAACTAGAAGCATTCCTTGAGCCGTTTTCCTTTTTGCAGCACTTGCAGTATAACTGTGCTTTCATTGTATGTTATCTGGTTTTTCATGCATGGGCTTCTAGGTTATTGTCTTTAGTAAAAGTACATCAGCTGTAGATTCTTTCCGAGCGTTTGGCCTTTTAGAAAATGCAGTTTTGACGCCACTTCCAGCGTGATTGTTATTATACTTTGACCTGAGGATATTCCAGATCTTTCTGCGTTTTGTGATTTTGCAGAAAAATGTCTTGGCACCGAGGGGCAGCAGTGCTGCCATTGTACTGATGTATGAACATGACACACAGTTGACCTTGGAAGTGCCTTGGTGTTCTCTCTCCAGTAATTCTTCCAATGATTTGGACGGATTGGTTACACGCTGTTAATATAATACATTCCTCAGCTTTCTGCTCCTTAGTTGTATTCTGTTCCAGCAGTATTCACACATAACGACAATGTGCAATGGTTACAGTTGGTGAGTACAGAGCTGGAGAGACGATATAGAGGGTACAGATGCTTTAAATTTTGGTAAGTGGAAGCAATTGTTTTGTGGATATCAACCTTAAAGAGGCTTTGTCATTTGGCAAAGTCCCTTATGGGGCCAGTTCATAGCTCAAGAACGTGGAGATGGCTGTATTTGTGTAGTTTTTCCCATTCATTTCTATGTCAGTTCTGGGTATAGCCGAGCGAGTTTACTCAGCTATGTTCGGAACTCCCATAGACATTAACAAAGGAGAACTGCGCAAACCCAGTCTCACAGTAGGCTGTTGAAATCTAGTTAACAAAGGTTATATTTGTTGGTCACAACATCTTTGGGTGATATGTATGATTTTTGGCGCTCAGACGCCATTTTTTTTTTTGCGTACATTAGTAGCGTAGAATGTGCCTGAATCTATGAACCTGCTCTACTGTGGGTCATAGATATAGCACTTTCTAGCTACTAAGCAACACTTCTGGCTCAGGTAAACCACTTTTAAAGTGTTTTACCTGTTCCAGCAGTAATGCACCTGGATTTGCTGTTTATAAGTCATAAATGTGTAGAATCATACGGTTGTAGTGTGACACGCCTCTAGCACGCCCCCCGATCTTAGGCGCGGGCGCCCGATAATGTGCCTAATTTTGGAGTGCGCCTGATTAAAAATATAGCGAACAGGGCTGCGCCAGTTTCCGGGCTGCAAAGACACCAGACTTCTGGCGCAGCCCTGTGCATACATGTCGCCCCTAATGTCTATGGCCAGCTCTAGAAGGTCATCCTTCGGTTCACTTACAATTTTTGGGGCCTGGCCCATTCTAGAAGGTCATCCTTCAATTCACTTGCAGTTGTAGGGCCCTGCTCAGAATTATGTATTTACCATATTGCTATTGTGGAAGACCTGGAAAAACAGATTATAGAGCTGAAAGAAGGAAGTGAGAAGATGAGGCTTTACCTGTACATCAAGAAGACCAAGATCTTGAACACAACTAGAAAGGAAGTCCACATAAACATCAACAATGAAGAAATGCAACTGATCCATGGATTAGGTTTTATTGGTTTTATTGGTCACAGTGGTGGTTTAAAAACACAGATCAAACATCAGTTTAATAAGAAAAAGTAGAAGATAGCGGTTGTTCACTCACCATAAGTCCACATACGGATCCCAAAATATGTACCCACCCCGCCTGGGGCTTCTATCCGCACGAGATCCGGGCCCCTCCAGCCACGGCTTCAAACAACGGGAAAGAAAAAAAAAGGGATCCGCGGAGGTAAGTATTAAGAAAACTTTATTTAAAATGTGGCACTATAGGAGGGTACAGGAGGGTTCAACTACGACGGTTTCGGGCGTGCACAAGCGCCCTTGTTTACAGCTTGTGAAGCCATGGTCAGTATGGACCTAAAATGAAAGTGCAAAAATGTCCAAACAGAACCAAAAAGAACCAAACAATGATGGCACTCCCATTGTTTTCCCCTTGTTTGGGGGGAGAATGTCCCTGAATCTCTAAAATTGACCTGAAATTATTAAAGGAATTGTCACTAGTTTTTGCCCCTGGTGAGGCAGCACAAGCAGTGTCAGACCTGCTTTTCCAGCGCTGTGCCCCTTTATTCGTAAGATGCGGAGTTTGAGATTTTAAATTTTAATGCTCAAACGCAGTTTTCAGCAAAAGGGGTCATGAAAATACTTTGAATATGAAAAAACATGGAAAAAACTGCAGGGGGGGGTACCCTTTTGGGTGGGGGGGGCTAACCCCCTGCTCATGAATAAGATTTAGCTTTATAACTTTTTTAAAACTGCCCTGAATCTTAAGAATAAGGGGCCGGCACCCTGGGAAACGGGTTTTTGCCTTTGGCTTTGTGATGCCCTTTGGTTTTAAGGGTGGATCATGTAAATTTTGGCCGACCCAAGTAAAACTATTTTGGGGCCCCCTAGACTGGGGTGGCATTTTGGAAAAAGGTTTTTCATGTATTTTTTCTTTTTCAAAATTCTTCCCTTTAACGACTGGGGGTTTTTTAAAAAATGGCTTTTTTAAAGGTTAAAGAAAAGGGGAAACCAAAATTTTTAACACACAAATTTAAGGACGGGAAAAAAAGGCCTGGGAAAAAGGAACAGTAGGAAAAAACCCCCCTTTTTAAAGGCAAACTTGGAATGATAAGAAAAAGAAGAAAAACCTGTGGGGTTGGGTTGGGTTTTAAGGATACAGTAATCAAATTGGGGAAAAGGCGAGAGAAAGGGTTTAAAAGGGGTTTTCTCCCGGTGCTGCTTTTTTTGTAAGATCTTGCAAAAACAATAGCAAAATGGCCCTCCCCAGTCCTACCTATTTTTTCTTCCCTCTTAAGGGGTTTGAACCCGTCCATCCCTTATACAGATGGTTTCTCGCCAATAGCGAGGTGGTTTTCATAGCACAGACCTCTTCTATGGGGGCCATGGAAAATTTAAAAAAACTTTGCCCCTTTTAATTCAAAATGAAAACAAAAAAAATGAGGGGGAATAATAAAATTTAGGAGAAACCCCCTTTTTTGCTGGAGATAACCAAAATTTTCCCATGTAAAGGTAATTTTCAAAAAAATGAGCAACCCCCTTTATTTCTGGGAAAAAATTAGATGACCCTTTGTCTAAATAACACTGTCTTCTTTCCCAATACGACCTCTGCTGATTTGATTCCCTTTTGTAAAAATTTAAATACTTCAGCCCCCTTGACCTTCAGATTTTAGGGTTTTAACCCAGAAAAGACAAACCTGTCACTTAGATGTGACCTCTGTTTAGGTCTAACAAGTGTGCCCCTTGATTAATAGGGGGTTCATTTATTGACAGCTTTGGGAGGTATGTTGAATGGGAGAATGTGGAGGTAGGCAAACAAAATATGGTTAATTAAAGGGGGGGATTCCCATACTCAAGTGTTGCGAAAGGGAAATATTTTCAAAAGATGTTATTAAAAAAATATTTGCTTTCCTAATACAGCACCTTTAACTTCAAATTACTGACCCCCAATTGTTGTGATAAGCATTTCATGACATTCCTGTGGAAATCCCGTTTCCCCAAAATAAGGACATTTTTTATTTTTTTCCCGGGAAAGACAGCTAATTCTTATTTTTGGGGGGGTTTATTTTTCATGAAACATTAAAACACATTTATTTTTTAACAAAACATCAATATGAAATTAATATACCATAGTGATTTCATCACAAACATCAGCATAAGCATCCAAACTGTGAATTGCATCAAAAAAATGCACTATGTCTTATTTTCGGGGGATGTCTTATTTTCGGGGAAACAGGGTAGTGGAGATACCTTAACTCGTGCACTTCTCCTCTCTTTCCCGACCAGGAACTTATTTATAGAGAACTTTAAAAAGCCCACTTTTCCCAAAACCCCCCAAAGCTCCCTTTGGGGTAGAAACAAGTGAACCCGAGTAACGTTGGGTCCCCAGGCCTGGTAAGGTTAACCAAAGCTATATTGGAAATACATTGAAATTTTAAGACACAACGGTAAGGCCCCCATCAGACTTAGGGAAATGGAATACCACAAAAGTCCCCGCCCAATCCTATTCCCACCAACAGTAAGGGGATATTTTTTGGTTATACCCCGGAAATTTAAGGATTGACACTCCCATTTATTTTAAAAAAAAAAAAAAAAAAAAAAAAAAAAAAAAAAAAAAAAAAAAAAAAAAAAAAAAAAAAAAAAAAAAAAAAAAAAAAACCCCTCGCCCGCCCCCCCCCCCCCCCCCCCCCCCCCCCCCCCCCCCCCCCCCCCCCCCCCCCCCCCCCCCCCCCCCCTTGTGTTTAGTGCTTTCTTTCTCCTGTCAAGTTTGGTGGCACAATTGGGGCTCATAGTCTTAGTTTCCTTGTATCAAACACATACATTTTTTGGCCAGTTTTAAAGAAGGACAAGCAATTAGGTTGTAGGTCACTTTTTTCTATTAATGACTTAAAGGGAACCATCACACTGAACACGCTATCTGGTCTATTGGTGATGTGTTATAGAACAGCATGAGCTGAGCTGATTGATATATATAGCTTTGTGGGTAAATTCAGTAGAATTTTTGTATTTTATTCGTTTGAATCCCTGCTTTCTCTAGGGTTAGGAGTCCGGTGGGCGGTCTTATCAGTGATTGATAACTATCTTTGTATGCACACTGATAAATGGAAGGCTGTCAATCATTGATAACACCGCCTACTGGACTCCTCAACCCAGAATAAGCAAGAATTTAAATGAAGCAATAACATAAAACTGTATATCGCCTATATGAAAATGTTGAACGTGATGGTTTAAATTGATGGACAGATGTCTTTTTTCAACCATACTATGTACATGCAGTCCCAGACTTACACTTTTCCCTAGTTAGAAACAGAGATTTATGGGGCATGCTGGCACTTGTAGATAGTAGCTGTGGAATAACAAGTTCCAGCATGCCACAGCAGAACGAGGGGAAATCTTCCTAAAAGGGGCACAGACAGCAAAACAAATGTAAAAACCCTTCCCTGCACTATCAATTTTGTGCTGGAGTTACATTTAATAAATATACCTGTTCCAATTTACATAAAAATTAATCTTAAGGGGGCTGTCTCACTACAGGGATTGCTGCCTTTTATGTTAAAGATCTTGCAAAAACAAGTACTTTGAAATATGTGCCCCATTAACAGTGTCCTACCTATTCCTAGATATCCCCTCTTGTATGGGCTGCATCAGCTCCTCAGGTCGTTTACTAAGCCTTTTTCAGACTCTGTTTCTTGTCCTTTATCATAAACAGGGGAGTTCCAGCCCCCCTTGATATCCCTTTATAGCTACAGACCTGTTCTATCTCTCCTGATAGGCTGCCAGTGCTGGTCGCTATAGCTACAGACCTGGCTTCTATTGCAACCTAGTAGGAGCCAGTAAACCCGCCTCTGAATTCCAAGTGAAACCAAGAAAACAGGACTGAGGTGAGATGAATCAGTATAGTGAGACAACCCCTTTAAGAACATACCTACGGTCCCTATCCCGTTCGTAACCCTGGGACTGCTTGTAATTAAATGCTACTAAATATTTCTCTGTAGATTTATATATCTTTCTGCTCAGCTCCTCCTGCTCGATAACATACAGATCAGATAGTTTGTGCATTGTGAAAAGTTCCTTTAAGTAGCGTACATTACATTATTTCAAAGCAGAAAAAAGGGGCACATTTGAATGCTATCTTGTTGGCCTGAGGCAGCTTGGCCATTGCTACAGGTGTATAATACATACAATCTCCATAGCCAGACATTAGCAGTTAACACAGGCTATAAAATCATTTTCTTGTATTCTCGCCCTGGTCAGCTGTTGCTATGAGTTCCAGCTCTACAACTCTGCCAGCCTGAGGAATCTAGATCAGGCAGGATGATTGCTGGTTGAATACGTATACTGAATATGTTTGACATCTGTAAAGTTTTAGTAAAGCAGTTCCTAGCAAAGCTGTTCTTGGGGGAAAAAGACAAGCACTGTGTTATTGCCAGTGTTCAACGTGTATCTTTTTTACAAGTTTTAAGATAACTTTTTATTGTCAGTAAATGGCAACTCTCCTGTTTATATCAAGATACCTCGCTGGATCAATTGAATATTTTACTAGCCATTGTGAGAATAGGATTAGATGTTAAAATTTGTAGTTGAAGGCTGTGTCTGCACTGCACTGCTCTGCGACCGTGTTTTCAGCGCTTTTAGCTTCTTAAAAGCGGCGACAATAGGATCGTTCGGGCGGCCCCATAGACTAGAATAGAAAAGACGAGCTGCCGTCTACACAGCTCGTCTTTTCTACCATCATCTTTCGGCGCATTATACCTTATGTTGTATAAAACCCCGGCGCTTTTAGTTTTCTTGCCGTCTTCCCATGCAATACAATTGTATGGGCAACGTAAAAAAAAAAAAAAGAGAAGCAATTGCGTTTTTTGCACAAAACGTGACAAAAACCACGGTCCTGCATTGGGAAAAAAACGTCCGCTTTTGTCCGATGCAGTGTAGACATAGCGGAAGGATCAACGAGTAAAGAAAGAATTTCAGTTTAAATTATTTGACAGGATGAATGTAAAAAAAAAAAGTAGAGTAAAAGTTATTTATATACCGAAAAGTTTTTACAGAGAACATAAAGGGCGACATTTCCCAACACGCCAACGCCAGTTTTTTTGTCTATATTGTGCTAAAACTGCTTTTGACGCCATATTTTGGATGTAAATGAACTGTCGTACAACAAAACTAGGCGCATTACCCGGAAAGACACTTGTAATGCGCCTAAAAATGGATGCGCTGTGCGTCTCCATAGATATCGGCTATGAGGCGCATAGCAACATTACAAGTGTAATGTGTTTAGGCGCTTTCACTTTTACAAGATGTTTTAGGCACATTTCATATATTGTAATGTAAGCAGGGGCTCCTGCACCAGTCCCTCAAAGGGGGCATTACACCCCGGCACAAAACATTTCTTTGGTAATAGAAATCCCTTTTACACATCGTGGGGAGGCCAACTTATTTACAAGATATGAAAGGCCCAAAACTTTCTTGAAAAAATGTAAAAAATGCGCCTAACACATACATTTTTAATGATGTCTATGCCCTCAATAGGCAATCCGATGGGGGGGCAACGCATTTTTTGGGTATTATTTTACTATGCAAGGGTATACCTGACGCCAATTTTTGATCGGGGTCGGACTTTCGCCGATTTTACACTTATTTAATGCGCCTAAACGAGTAGCACCCCAATTTAGACATAAAAAGATATAATGACCATCAGGCACAAGGCGGGTTAACGTGTTTACAATGCATTACCTTTGCTGTTCATGTCATCATTACTCATCTGCGAGCCGTGTAGGATTGTAAATGATTTCCTGTTTGTAGGAAGTTCTGCTCTTATTGAAAAGTAATCACATAAAACAACCAATTTAAACTTCATTTAGGCGAAGAAAGGATAGCTCCGTAAATTGCAGTGACCAAGTGTTATGTAGACAAGACAGACAGGTGTTGTAACAGCGACTCCACACAGAAGCCAATTCCTGTGGTTACTTGGTAATGTGCTTTATATCTATTCCACAACAGAGAAACTTTGTACCCTGTTTTCCTGAAAATAAGACAGCGTCTTATATTAATTTTTGCTCCTAAAGACGAGCTAAGACTTATTTTTAGGGGATGTTTTTTTTTCTATGAACAATAATTCACATTTATTGTTGAACAAAACATCAACATGAAATAATATACTGTAGTGATTTCATCACAAACATCAGCATAAGCAGCCAAACTCTGAATATAAAAATGCACTAGGTCTTATTTTCGGGGGTGTCTTATATTCGGGGAAACAGGGTAGATGACTCCTACAGGTTGCTGCTAAGGGTATGTTCACACAGCGTGTTTTTAGATGCGTGTTTAGATCTGTTTTTCAGACCCTAAACGGACCCGAACACATATCTAACAATTTGCAGTGTGATTTCCATTGCTTTCAATGTAAAACATGCATCAGCGTTCAGACCTGTGATCACTGATGCGTGCTTTACATGCGTCTTTGTGATGCGGATCCGTTCCAAGAATTGACATGTTAATTCTTGATCCGAAAGACACAGCAGATGCCCTATTTAAAACTATAGGATGCGATCCTGCTGCATCCAACACGCATCCAAACACGCAGCTGCGTGTTTGAATGCAGCGGCCAAAACTCAACAAAATGTTTTGCATAAGGGTATGTTCACATTATGTTAACCAAAAAAGAATACAATGACAAAAAAGTCATAGGAAAATATATATTGACAATCTTTATTAATTCAATAATAAATATTAAAAACTAATATGTCACAAATAGGACAAATTTAAGGCTTAAAACAATTAAAAATAATGCCCATATCAAACAAGGCATACAAATCGCACCATTCCTGAATATAGAAAGTTTCCTAAAGTGTATAACCCATAATATTTAAACATTAGTAATTAAAGTGTCTTAATTAGAGATCAAGTGATTAAATAGTATATAGACACTCAATGAGGCATCAATAAAAGCCAAACCTCTCACACACAATACATTACCAAGTGTATACAGGAATGGAGGAGATGCACTGCCAAGGAAATGGGATAGCCTCGACGCGTTTCGCCAAGCTTTCTCAAGAGGCTTCACATGATCACATGATGTACATACACAGTACATATGCAGCGCAGTACATAATACGCACCGCAGTACATCGTGTGTTTCGGGAGCTCACACTAATGCGCGCGTACACCCGCGGCATGGGGGGGGGGGCGGCAGCCCACAGGCACCATTGACATTCCTTACGCGCATATTCGCCGCGAAGAATTGCCAGGGCACTTATATCCCCGCGCGTACAAGATGATCGTATTGTACGAGCAGGGAGAGGAGGCGTAATCCATAGCTCTCATAGAGAACTATGGATTACCGTAATTGCGGCGCGCATCTCGCTCGTATTAGAGCGCAAATGCGCGGCGAAATGTGTGCCGAAATTACGCCGTGTGAACATACCCTAAATGATACTCAGAATGGGGAACGATGCTTTAAGTTTTTAGTCACAACCTTTTAAACATACTGACCGCTTATTATATAGCATAAATACGCAAAAAGGTCTATATTCAATTCAGGACTCCTCCAAAGTCCCCAAAATTTAAAAGCCAAATAGCAATTATACACTCCCCCCACTTTATTATCCCCCCTTTTCAACCTCGTTAACACTTTAATTTTTTAATCAGCCAATCCCCTGGCCAAAAATCATGCATTTAGGCATGTGACATGGGCAAGACAATCTCCTATTTAATCTCCCGCAGTCAACCATGCCCTTTTTAACGGGGATGGTTGTTGGGGCCAGAAGGGCGGTCTGAGATTTCAGAAACTGCTGATCCCGGATTTTTACGCACAACCTCCCTGGGTTTTAAAAGAATGGTCCAAAAAGAAAAAAAATCCCGTTAGGGCAGTCCTGGGGCGGGAAAAGCCTTGATTGCCAGAGGGCAAAGGGGAATGGGCAGACTGGTTGAGCTTAAGAAAGGAAAAAGGATCAAAAAGCACCCTTTTCAACCAAGGTAGGGAAAGAGATCTCTAACGCACAGTAAACGGCCAATTTGAGGCAGATGGGGCCCCACAAGCAGAAGCCACACCGGGGGGCCACTCCTTTCAGCTAAAAAACAGGAAACTGAGGGTCCAATTTGCCCAAACTCATCGAAATTGGACAGTAGAAGATTGGAAAAAAAAGTTGCCTGGTTTGGGGAGTTCTATTTCTGCTCGACATTCGATGGTGGGCAAAATTGGCGTCAAAAAACATGAAAGCATGGATCCACCTGCCTTTTTATCAAGGTTCAGGCTGGTGGTGGTGGGTCAGGGGTGGGAATATTTTCTTGGCACTCTTTGGGCCCCTTGGTACCAATTGACATCGTTGCAACCCTTTTTGAATCATCCACAAAGAATTTGGGGGCAGTTCTAAAGGGAAAAAGGGGGGTAAACCCCTTTTTACACTGTGTACCTAAAAAGTGGCCGGGTGAGTGATATAACATAACAACGACTTAGTCCAAAGAATTTCTGCTCCTTGCCACTCCATATGTGAGCGTTACGAAGCATAAGGTATTTTTACCTATTTATTGCATATATTACGCTTTTGTCTACAATATTTTCTGCTAAGGAAGACGAGAAGTGTTTTATATTTTGTATTATACACGAAGTTGAAGGAGTAGAAACTCTTTGGAAAAACTGTTATCGGCAATATATTTGATAATGAAAAGTTTTGTTTTCAGTCCCTCTGGGAAGCTTGTTTTTCTAGTACAGCGATACAATTTTTAATATTGTTTGTGCAGTAACTTAATATTTGAAGAATTGTGACCGTCCTAATGATGACATTTGATCATTTGGAAGAAATGGACAAAGCAGAAAAACAGCAACGTGAAAAAGCCATCAGGTGTGTGGAGCGTACAGAGATAATACGGTCTAATCGCAGCAATTTCTTGCTTCTGCTGACAGAGGGCAGTGCGGTTTGGCTAGGCGGACACTTAATTTTTTTTTTGAGGAATTTGAATCTTTACCCAATTGAGCCCCTTGGGCCCTGGTAGGGCCGATGAACACAAATGGACCTGGATCTTTGTAAATGCCTTTTAACAGGCATCCCAAACTCGCCCTCCACTGTTGGAAACTACAACTCCCACATGCATTTTGTAATCTTAACGTGGGAAGTGGGGGTTGTACTTTCCCAACAGCTGGAGGGCCGCAGTTTGAGGATGCCTGCCTTATAATATGCAGAAAAATATTCTACTTGAGAACATGGTCTAAAAGGGCGCGTTAGTAAAATTTATGAGGGTATTAGGTGCCAAAATACAACACTTTCATATAGAAATAGGCGAAAGTGGCCCTAGACAAGGTAAGATATTATGGGAAAATATTTTTTAAAAAAACCCCTCCCTAGGGGGTTTTGAAAAAGTCCCTTTCTGTTTCTTTAAAGGGGTTGTCTCACTACACAGATGAAGTCCAAAGAAAATAACTTGCTGCACTCACCAGTCCTCTTTATTGTAGCTTTATCCCATAGAAAATAGAAAGCAGACAGGAGCAGACGTACATCGTGGCCTACGGCCGTTTCACATGTCCCCGCACTTTCTCACCACGTCCTAGTCTTTTTGGCATTTATCCTGTGTGTGCTGATTTGTGATCCATTTGAGTAGGACTGCTTGGTGCCAATCAACTATTTTATCAACTACAAAGATCGGCTTGTAACATGTAGTGACAGGTAATTGAAGACTTTTTCCAAATATATAGTTTTTTTTTTGCTGTGTTGAGTAGATAAGAGAGATTTTATCTGCTGTGTGAGCAGGGAGTGAAGTCGCCACAGGCCAACTGCCACCCTTTTGAAAATCGTTATCCTAAAACAAATTTATCACATTTATTTTTTACTTTGGGGCTATAGTGTCTAGTGAGCTGTGAATATGGAGCTGATATGCTCATCACTGCAATAGAACCACCCACAGCTGGAACAGGAAGACACAGGGAGCATGAATGTAAAATTTTGTCCCCTGGGAAAACGCAGGGGGAGACAAACCTTTTAAGGGCTAAGCCCCTTGTATTTTTGGCATAGACTGTAAAACTTATTAAAAGTGTTTTGCCTATATGGCATCACAGATTGTACAAACATTTTCAATCGCCCTTTACCCCTATGGGCACTCGACAAATCACACAACCACAGGCCAACTTTATAGGTCATTAATATGTAAGGAAAAATACTTTAATTTTTTTCTAAAATTTCTTTAGGCTGAAAATAAGCTAGGTTTACATCCTGTTCAAGGGCTTCCATTGCCGGCATCTATTGAGGTACTTTAAAATAAACTATCCTGTTGGATTCACAGGAAACAATAAGGCAAATGTCTATGTAGTCTACCCCAAACCTACATGCCTTCTCTGCCAGACATAAAAGCATGGTCAGTTGCACTTTTTTTGTACAGCACAGAGAGTGTATACATGCACGAAGGAGAGCAAATGTAGCCCAAATTTTATTTTTTATTTTTTATTTCGACGCCATTTATTTCCCCGTGCTGTACATTCAAGGGGGGACATACATAACAAATTTGAACAAAAACAATGGTGAGAAAAAATGACTATAAATACACAAAAGGAAAGAGGACCTGCCCGGGGGGCCCTTTCAATTACAGGGGAAGGGGGGAAGAGACAGAAGGGAGGGGAGACTGTTTGTGGGGCCCGGGGGGGGGTGGTGGGGGGGTTAGTGTAGGTATGGCCCTTGAGATGGATTTTTTATTGCTTTTTTAAATGGGGAAGGTGGGGGAGAGTCTGATGTTTTAGGGAGTGCATTCCAAGTGTGGGGAAGCACAGTGAAGTCTTGGGGACGGTTATGTTAGGGGTGATTGGAGGGGAACAGGGAAAAAGGTCCTTTTGAGGAGGGGGGATTACTTTAGGGGAGGTATTGGGATTTGAGCGGGTGTTTAGGGGAGAGGTATGGGACCTTTAGTCAGGGTTAGCAACTTTAAATGAATTTGCTGGGAATGGGAACCATGGGAAGGGGGTTTTACAGAGGGGAGAGGGAAGGGAGTAGCGGGGGGGAGGGGGAAAGAAAGGCGCAGAGTTGGGGGGTTTGAAGGGGGGCAAGAGTGCGGATTGGGGAAGGGCCCCAGAGGGATGTTGCAGAGTCTAGACAAGATGACAAGGGTTGGACCCCATTTTTTTTAGGGGAAAAATTAGGGAAAGGGCTTTTTCGGAAATTTTTTCAGGTGAGGCGGGAGCAGAGTGAGTGTTTGGATTTGGTTTGAAGGAAGAAGGGGTCAAAGAATCTAAGCAGCAGACTTGTGGGACCGGTGAGAGAGTGTGGCCATTAACAGTGATCTAGAGATCAGGTGGAGGGATGGAGTGGGACGGTGGAAAGATGATGAGTTCGGTTTTAACCACATTTAGTTTTAGGAGACGGGAGGAGAAGAAGGAGGATATGGACGAAAGAAGGTCTGGGAATCCGGGAGAGAAGGGAGGTAATATCAGGACCGAAGATATAAAGCTGGGTGTCGTCTGCATACAGGTGGTATTGAAAGCCGTGTGAGGCTATGAGCTGACTCAGGCCAAGAGTGTAGATAGAGAAGAGGAGTGGGCCCAGGACTGACCCCTGAGGGACACCAACAAACAGCGGGCGAGAGGAGGAGACTAGCTTTTCCCTACTGTTTCCTACAGACCGACTGCGGTATCCATTGGGATACTTTTTTCAAACACCCTGACTAATACCCATGATGGAGGCCACAAACTTGATGTGAACTAGGCTCTTGCAGTCTGTGGTCAATAGTGCAGACATCACAGAAGGTGTTGCATAGTGCATTAAGCGCTAAAGGTGTTATCACCCAGGTCGCTACCCCTGGCTCGACAGTTGTGGCAGCCGGGGTACAGCATGAAAAAGAGTCGTCAGGCAAACTCGTAGTCCGGGACAGGTAGAAAAGGTCAAAGCAGGCAGCAGACAATTTGTCAATGGATGGAATCAAGGGGTCTGGTACACGGTACAAACAAGGAACTTTGAACAACACTTTATATACCCTTGCACGGTCCTCTTAGTATACTCCCTTTAAACTGAATTTAGAGTTTAGGAAATTAGAAGTGTGGGGTCGCTCTTCTTAGGGCGGTTACACTGCCAAGGGCTCTATTTAGGGTAAGAACCTTAGTAGGGAGGGAAGTGGTCCATGTCAGTCCTATCACTTTAGTTGATGTATTTATTCGTCACGTTTTATAGGATTATTAAAACTTAAAGGGGTTGTCTCGCTACAATGATTGGGTTTTAATTAAAAGATCTTTAAAAAACAAGCAGCTTTGCAATATATGTTCATTACAAATGTCCTACTGATTTTGAGTTAGCCCTTTTAGTAGTAGTACATCAGTTCTCAAATCTCTATAGCAGCCGACCTGTTGATCCTTATCTCACTGGCTGTCAGGTCTGTATGACTCATCAGCCTCTGAATACAGGGGAGCAGAGAGCCCCTCCCACACAGAATGCTTAAGCATTTTTGGCCAAAAGTGTGAACTGAGAACCTCAATTTTTTTCATGTATCCTAGTTAGCAGTAATGCTTTTTCCAAATTTCCTATGTCCCATTTGACGGTTTCCTTAGTCCATAATGTGCCACTGTTTTTTGAATTTGAAATGTCTATATGAATTGCTGCCAATCCAGTGTGGATTTGTGTTTTCAAACAAAGTTTTCTATGTGCAAAACCAATTGTTGTTTTTGATTATATGTAGGGAGGAGTGGTATCTCCATTTTGGTGTTTGCACCCCACCCACTTCCCCCAGGTTTTAATCAATTGCAGTGTTCTTTGAAGCAGGTATCTTCGCTCCCTTAGGTATGCAGGTCTGAACAGGACCCAATAGAGGTAAAAATAGCGAAAGGACCCACCTGCACTTGAGGCCCCCTTGATGATTGGGAGGTGGGCTTAAGCATTTTTGGGCCCAAAAGTTGGTGAACTGAGAACCTCAATTTTTTTCATGTATCCTAGTTTAGCAGTAATGCTTTTTTCCAAATTTCCAAATGTCCCATTTAAACGGTTTCCTTAGTCCATAAATGTGCCACTGTTTTTTGAATTTGAAATGTCTATATGAATTGCTGCCACACCAGTGTGCATTTGTTTTTTCAAACAAAGTTTTTCTATGTGCAAAACCAATTGTTGTTTTTGATTATATGTAGGGAGGAGTGGTAGTCTCCATTTTGGTGTTTGCACCCCCCCCCACTTCCCCAGGTTTTAAATTCAGTGCAGTGTTCTTGAAGCAGGTATCTTCGCCCCCTAAGGTATGCAGGTCTGAACAGGACCCAATAGAGGTAACAAAGCGTAGGACCCACCTGCACTTGAGGTCCCCTTGATGATTGGAGGTGGGCTAAGCTTTTTTTGGCCAAAAGTGTGAACTGAGAACCTCAATTTTTTTCATGTATCCTAGTTAGCAGAAATGCTTATTCCAAATTTCCTATGTGCCATTTGAGGGTTTTCCCTTAGTCCTAATGTGCCACTGTTTTTTGAATTTGAAATGCTTTGTAGGGGAGGAGGGGAGGGCTCTGGCTTCTGTGTCTGTGCTGCCGGGATTACCCTGTGTGTGCCTGCTTCCTCCTGTCTTTTACACAGATTGAGGAGAGCAGAGGTGAAGCTGATCAATAGATGTGACAGCAGTGACCCTGTGTGTTACTATAATCTGAAAGTGTTGTTTGGGGCTTTTTGACTATACTAATAGAACAAAATCGGGGGCATGGGGACCGGGTTCATCTCTTTCTGTATTAGTGACCATTGTGATTATAGTAACAATTCCCAGTGGCCCCGTGTCTGTTCTGGGCAGGATTTGGGTTTTTTGCTGGGGGATGTGAAGATTTTTTTATGCTCCCGCAGGGGGTATTTTTAAACAAATTACAAACCCCCCTGCTAGGGTATTAGATACAACCAGCTTCAAGACCTCTCCCCACTCATGATAGCCCTTTTACAGTGAAACTAGAAACCTGGGAGCAGACCCCAGGCAGGCACACACAGGGTTAACTCTGGAGCAAAAACCCCCCCCCCCCCCCCCCCTGCTGTATAGAAGGGACCCGAGGGGGCTTTTCTGTGTTTCTGAGGGGAGGGGGGGGAAGGGGGAGGAGAAGGGCCCGACAAGAAAACACCCCCCTGGGAATTTCAACTGCCCCGGGACACTGAAAAAAAGGTGAAAGCTTTTTTTAATGAGGAAAAACTCCTTTTAAATAAAAAGGCTAAAATAGTTTTTTTTTTTCAAAAAAAGTTTACCCTAGTATTTGGGCTGCACCCCCAAAGTCGGTTTTTTGCGATCAATGGCCCCATTTGGGGCAAATGTTTAGATTTTTTTCTTGCAGCCCCCCAAAAAGGGGGGGAAATTTGGAAAAACTGTCTTATACAAGGCTAAAACTCCTCTTTCATCTCTACGTGTGCAAAAAATTTGGGAATAATAATCCCCCCCCCCAAACCCAAAAAAAAAAAAAAAAATTAAAAAAACCCCTTTAAAACTTAAAAAGTTTATTCTCAAAATTTAAAGGCACAGAAATTTGGAGTTTAGGAAAAAAATATTTGTTTTAAAACACAATTTTATTTTTTGACTTCAAGTGGGCCCCAGCCATGAGTGCCGGGGGTCAGTTTTCAGAGATCAGGGTTTAATTGCAAAAACTATTTGAAAAGTGCAGAGAATTCTTTCGAGTTAAACCTTTGACACAAGACAAAAATTTCCTTTCCCGTTCTGCCTCCGTCCCGTGCACATAAATGCCCCGAAGGAGGGTGATGGGTTTCTCCCGGTTTGTGGTTTTAAACTTTACAGAAAAGATTCAGGAATTTAAAGGAGCAAGTCATTGATTATTGATGTTTGTTTGGGGCTGGTTTTTTTAAATACAGTCCCCCTTTTTTTAATTTTTAAAAATTTGCTATTTACTGTTCAGGCCCCCCAATTTTTTAGGGTGCCCAAAAAATTAAATAAATTAACCCAAAGAGAATAAAATTTGCACGGATGGGTTTTTCACGTTAAACTCTTTCCCCTTTTGCTATGTGTGGGGTATTTGTCACAACCCTGGGCAATATTAAAAATTTTTTTTCCTAACGCCAAGGATGTAGGAGTTGGGCTGGAACCAAATTAAAAAGAAGGGTTTTTCACATCTGCCCCCGTCACCACTTCCCCAAAACTATTTTCGCTCCCGGGAGTCTGCGGGGCAAAAGAATTTTAAAAAAAGAAAAAAAAATTTTTAAAAAAAAATTTAAATTTTTAACTTGCTTGTTCCCCGCCGCCACAGTCCGGCTAGGGGGGCCTTGCTGAAAGACCCTTTTCCTTTCAGGCTTTAATGGGCCCTGCAGCCCTTCACGGCCCGTGGTCCATGCCTTTTACTTAGTTACATAGTATGGAAAGAGAAAAGGGGGAAAAAAAACTCTTTGGGGAGAGCCGGGTTTAAAGGGTTTATTTTTCCTTTCAGGGAAACCCCATTTTAATGTTTTGCTTTAAAACAAAGGCTTTGGGAAAAGAGCTGAGGGGCTCCACGGCGCCTTATTGGATGTAGTTTCCCTCAATTCACAGGGAGCTCCAGGGCCCTTGGGAATGTGAAAGGGATTTGAGCCAAAAACCAGTTAAGGTCATCTACATGGGAAACCTACTAGGGTAGATAAAAAATGACCCCAAAAAAACCAATAGAAACCCAAAAATTTTTGTCAAGATAAAGGCCCAAAATCTCAATGGACAAGGGGACTATTAAAAAAATAACTTTTACTCCTCAATCTAAAAAGATAAACCCCATATAATAACAGCCCCAATTACAGTATATGTATTGTTTTAAATATTAATTATATATATATTTTTAATAATATATATATATACATCCCCGGCCATTTATTAGGTACCCCTGCAAGTCCCGGGTTTTGGCCCCCCTTTTGCCTTCAGAACCCCTCAATTCTTCGGGCTTGATTAAAACAAGGGGTTGAAAACGATGCTCAATTGGTACCAAAAGGGGCCCAAAAGTGCCAAAAAATTTTTTCCCCACACCAGACACCACACCCCCACCCGAACCTTTGATACAAGGCGGGATGGATCCATGCTTTCATGTTGTTTGACCCAAATTCTGACCCTACCATAAAGTCGCAGCGTTTCGAGACTCATCAGAGGGGCAACTTTTTCCAATTTCCACTTCCAATTTCGATGAGCGGGGCAAATTGGAGCCTCGTTTCCTGTTCTTAGCTGAAAGGGGTGGCACCCGGGTGGTCTTCTGCTGCGAGCCCTTCTGCCCAAATTTTTGCCGTACTGTGCTTCAAGTTTGCTCTTCTGCCTCCCTTGGTTGTAACGGGGGCTTTTTGAGCATTTTCCCTTTCTATCACTCAAACCCAGTCTGCCCATTCTCCTTTGCTCTGGCTCAAAAAGGGCATTCCCCCAAAGGGACTGCCGCTCAGTGTTTTTTTTTTCTTTTTCGGACCTTCTCTGTAAACCCTAGAGATGGTTGTGCGTGAAAATCCCAGGGAGATCAGCAGTTCTGAAATACTCAGACCCCCCTTCTGGCACCAAAAACCCATGCCACGTTAAAAGGCATAAATCACCTTTTTTCCCCCCATACTGATGCCGGTTTTTTGAACTGCAGGGGATTGTCTTGACCATGTCTAATTCCTAAACACTGAGTTGCCCCATGTGATTGGCTGTTTAAAAAATTTAATGTTAACGAGCATTGGACGGTTACCAATAAAGGGGCCCGGTTTTTTTTTTTTTAATATTTTTTATTTTATAAATTTTTTAAAAAATTTATTATATTTATATTATTTTTAAAAAAAAAAAATTTTTTTATTTTTTAAAATTTTGGCCCAAAGTAAAAGTGGGTTAATTATTCCCCCTTACAACCTTTTATATACCTCCTGACATTAAAGAGGTCATCGTCCCAAAAAGGACCCCCCCAAATTGGAACCTAAAAGCTGTTCTACCCTTTTATGCCCTAATTAAATGTAACATCTGGAAAAAAAATTATGGGGTAAAATAGGACCCCCGGGAAAAGTATAAAACAGTCTGGTAAAAAGACCAATAGCCCAACGCGTTTCCTTCCCCCTTTTTATTAGGGAATTCCTAGGGCCCCGTATTGTAAAAAAATTTCAATAGCAATTACTTAATTTAGGGAATAGATAATCTGGGTTTGAAATCAGTGTATCCAAAGCTCAATAGAGATTCATACTGCAATAAAAAAAAAGAAGGGATTGCTATACTCACAAATCTTCTTGTTATACCCCCTTGTGTGTGGAGCGCTTGGATAGTTAAGCTGCTCCCACCTTTATTGCAAGGACGCAATTTCCTGCGCCTTGCAGACACTCCTCGTGTGCCTATAGTGTTGTGCTCATCTACAGACAGCTGTTTTGGGGTTTTTGCCCCTCGTCAGTGCAGAGTAGAACTTACTGGTGGGTGAGAAAAACATTTTTTCCATCAGTATAACAAAGGGGGGGAAATTGTTTGGGGGCAGTGGGTTTTTGACTTTGTTTCCCCCACGTTTTATGAACCTAGAGGCAAGAACCCTCGACCTAAATGAAATTTTAAATTTCCCGATTACAGCATTGCATCAGTGATGCAGATTTTTAACGGCTTTATAATATTAAATTATTTAGTATAAGTAGTTATCTAAGTCTTTCTTGAAACCCTAAACTGTTCCGCTGTGACAGCTCCTCAGGCGGGTATTTTACAGATTACAGTTCTTTGGTGAAGAAGGCTTTTCTATTTTTTTGGGAAATTAAGGGGCCCATGTATGAAAACGGTTTAGGTCTAAAAAATCACTTTTTGCCCATGTAACCCATGGCAAAAAAGTGTTTTTAGACCCAAACCGTTTTCATAGTTGCCCTAAATCCCTTTTTTTCTCCAGTGCGGGGGGCGCCCCCCTTTTGTCTTTTTAGGTGGTTTACATAAAGCTTTACCCCCAAATTTTGTAAAGGTCCATTTAAATACTTCTATAAATTAATCATGTCTTCCCGGAGCCGTTTTTTCTAGAAACTAAATAGGTTTAATTCATTTAACCTTTCTTCACAGCTAACATTTCTTTCCCTTTTAAAGGGGTTGCCTCTTTGAACATCCTTTTTTGGGGGACTTATGGAAAAGGGATCCTCTGTAGAGGGTGCAGGTTCATTGCAATGGGCATGGCCTCTGTAGAGGGGTGCAGGTTCATTGAAAAGGGAATGGCCTCTGTAGAGGGGTGCAGCTTCATTGAAAAGGGAATGGCCTCTGTAGAGGGATGCAGCTTTATTGAAAGGGAATGGCCTCTGTAGTGGGGTGCAGCTTCATTGAAAAGGGAATGGCCTATGTAGAGGGGTGAAGCTTCATTGAAATGGGCATGGCCTCTTTCGAGGGGTGCAACTTATTGAAAAAGGGGCATGGCCTCTGTAAGAGGGGTGCAGCTTATTAAAAAGGGAATGGCCTCTGTAGAGGGGTGCAGTTCATTGAAAGGAATGGCTCTGTAGAGGGTGCGGGTTCTTTTGAAAAGGGCAGGGCCCCTCTGTAGGGGGTGCAGCTTCATTGAAAAGGGGATGGCCTTGTAGAGGGGTGCAACTTCATTGAAAAGGGAATGGCCTTTGTAGAGGGTGCAGCTTCATTGAAAAGGGGGCCTTGTAGAGGGGTGCAGCTTATTGAAAAAGGGAATGGCCTTGTAGAGGGGTGCAGTTTCATTGAAAGGGTGGCCTCTGTAGAGGGTGCAGCTTAAATTGAAAAGGGAATGGCCTTGTAGAGGGGTGAGCTTCATGAAAGGGAATGGCCTTGTAGAGGGGCAGCTTCTTTTGAAAAGGGAATGGCTCTGTAGAGGGTGCATTTATTGAAAAGGGGAATGGCCTCTGTAGAGGGGTGAGCTTCATTGAAAAGGGAATGGCCTCTGTAGAGGGGTGCAACTTCATTGAAAAGGGAATGGCTCCTGTAGAGGGGTGCAACCTTCATTGAAAGGGCATGCCTTTGTAGAGGGTGCAGCTTTATTGAAAAGGGCAGGGGCCTCTGTAGAGGGGTGCAGCTTCATTGAAAGGGATGGCCTCTGTCGATGGGTGCAGCGTAATTGCAAAGGGAATGGCCTCTGTAGTGGGGGGCAGCTTCATTGAAAAGGGAAGGGCTCTGTAAGGGGTGCAGCTTCATTGAAAAGGGCAGGGCCCTTTCTGTAGAGGGGTCAGCTTCTTTGAAAGGGCATGGCCTTGTAGAGGGGTGCAGCTTTATTGAAAAGGGCATGGCCTCTGTAGAGGGGTGCAGCTTTATTGAAAGGGGCATGGCCTCTGTAGGGGGGTGCAGCTTCATTGAAAAGGGAATGGCCTCTGTAGAGGGGTGCAGCTTCATTGAAAAGGGAATGGCCTCTGTAGTGGGGTGCAGCTTCATTGAAAAGGGGAATGGCCTCTGTAGAGGGGTGCAGCTTCATTGAAAAGGGAATGGCCTCTGTAAAAGGGGTGCTGCTTCATTGAATAGGGATTGGCCTCTGTAGTGGTGTGCAGGTTTATTTAAAAGGGAATGGCCTCTGTTGAGGGTGCAGTTTATTGAAAAGGGAATGGCCTCTGTAGAGGGGTGCAGCTTTATTGAAAAGGGCATGGCCTCTGTAGAGGGGTGCAGCTTTATTGAAAAGGGCATGGCCTCTGTAGAGGGGTGCAACTTCATTGAAAAGGGAATTGCCTTTGTAGAGGGGTGCAGCTTATTGAAAAGGCATGGCCTCTGTAGAGGGGTGCAGCTTCATTGAAAAGGGCATGGCCTCTGTAGGGGGGTCAGCTTCATTGAAAAGGGAATGGCCTCTGTAGAGGGGTGCAGCTTCATTGAAAAGGGCATGGCCTCTGTAGAGGGTTGCAGCTTCATTGAAATGGGAATGGCCTCTGTAGAGGGGTGCAACTTCATTGAAAAGGGAATGGCCTTTGTAGAGGGTTGACTTTTCATTGAAAGGGCATGCCTTTGTAGAGGGGTGCAGCTTTATTGAAAGGGATGCCTCTGTAGAGGGGTGCAGCTTCATTGAAAAGGGCATGGCCTCTGTAGAGGGATGCAGCTTCATTGAAAAGGGAATGGCCTCTGTAGAGGGGTGCAGCTTCATTGAAAAGGGAATGGCCTTTGTAGAGCGGTGCAACTTCATTGAAAGGGGCATAGCCTTTGTAGAGCGGTGCAGCTTTATTGAAAGGGGCATGGCCTCTGTAGAGGGGTGCAGCTTCATTGAAAAGGGAATGGCCTTTGTAGAGGGGTGCAGCTTCATTGAAAAGGGAATGGCCTCTGTAGAGGGGTGCAGCTTCATTGAAAAGGAAGGGCCCTCTGTAGGGGGAGCAGTTTCATTGAAAAGGGAATGGCCTCTGTAGTGGGGGGCAGCTTCATTGAAAAGGGCATGGCCTCTGTAGAGGGGTGCAGCTTCATTGAAAAGGGAATGGCCTCTGTAGAGGGGGGCAGCTTCATTGAAAAGGGCATGGCCTCTGTAGAGGGGTGCAGCTTCATTGAAAAGGGAATGGCCTCTGTAGAGGGTCAGCTTCTTTGAAAGGGAAGGCCTTGTAAGGGGTGCGCTCATTAAAAAGGGCATGGCCTCGGGTAGAGGGGTGCAGCTTCATTGAAAAGGGAATGGCCTCTGTAGAGGGGTGCAGCTTCATTGAAAAGGGAATGGCCTGTGTAGAGGGGTGCAGCTTCATTGAAAACGGCATGGCCTCTGTAGTGGGTGCAGCTTCATTGAAAAGGGAATGGCCTCTGTAGAGGGGTGCAGCTTCATTGAAAAGGGAATGGCCTCTGTAGAGGGGTACAGCTTCATTGAAAAGGGAATGGCCTCTGTAGAGGGGTGCAGCTTTATTGAAAAGGGCATGGCCTCTGTAGAGGGGTGCAGCTTCATTGAAAAGGGCATGGCCTCTGTAGAGGGGTGCAGCTTCATTGAAAAGGGAATGGCCTCTGTAGAGGGGTGCAGCTTCATTGAAAAGGGAATGGCCTCTGTAGAGGGGTGCAGCTTCATTGAAAAGGGAATGGCCTCTGTAGAGGGGTGCAGCTTCATTGAAAAGGGAATGGCCTCTGTAGAGCGGTGCTGCATTTATTAAAAGGGGGAAAGGCCTTCTGTAGGGGGCGTGCAGCTTTATTGAAAGGGCATGGCCTCTGTAGAGGGGGCAGCTTCATTGAAAAGGGAATGGCCTCTGAAAGAGGGGTGCAGTTTTATTGAATAGGGATTGGCCTTTGTAGAGGGGTGCAGCTTCATTGAAAAGGGCATGGCCTCTGTAGAGGGGTGCAGCTTCATTGAAAAGGGCATGGCCTCTGTAGAGGGGTGCAGCTTCATTGAAAAGGGCATGGCCTCTGTAGAGGGGTGCAGCTTCATTGAAAAGGGAATGGCCTCTGTAGAGGGGTGCAGCTTCATTGAAAAGGGCATGGCCTCTGTAGAGGGGTGCAGCTTCATTGAAAGGGGCATAGCCTTTGTAGAGGGGTGCAGCTTTATTGAAAAGGGCATGGCCTCTGTAGAGGGGTGCAGCTTTATTGAAAGGGGCATGGCCTCTGTAGAGGGGTGCAGCTTTATTGAAAGGGGCATGACCTCTGTAGTGGGGTGCAGCTTTATTGAAAGGGGAGTGGCCTCTGAAAAAGGGGTGTTGCTTTATTTAAAGGGTGTGGTGTTTGTAAAGGTTTGTAAAGTTTCAATGAAAGGGATTTGTCTTTGCATGGCATAAAGTAAGCCAACCTATAAGAGGTGTAACCCTGTGATATATGTGGCGCATTGTAGGACTGTCTACTCCTACAAGTGTACATGGTCTATGAGCTACACAGGATTAATAAATCTGCCCCAATGTTCCTACTGCCACCACACTGCCAAATGGGATTTATCCCAAAGCTGGACAGTACCGTGTCGGCAGGGCAAGGAACCGAACCTCTTGAAATGACCGATTAAATTAAAATCGGCTAAAAAGTACAATTTTTTTCTTACAGACATCTTAATTTGAATGGCCACCTCCATAGCGCCCCCAGATTTACCGTTTGTATATAGCATTTTCAGAGAGATAAATTGTATTTGTAGCTTCTTGAAGGGCAGGTCTGAAAGTGTGTGGCCATTTTCATGATTAGACGGTGAATGGGGTGGGGGGAGCTTTCCATCCAGCACAAAGAGCTGGAATTTTCCTCCGGGCTTATTTGGTTGTTGCAGCTTCTTAGAAATATTATGCCGAAGAAAACACAAATAAACACAGCTGGGCAAGGGCCCCAACGCGCATCCATTAAAATAATAATTTTTGATGTACTGTATAATGCATATGTCAAGGTGATAATTACCAGCAAGGCATGTGGCGCACGTGCAGGAAGGAAGCCACTCTCCAGAGTAACACATTATTAGCAAAGAGTGTGTACAAAACGTCAGATCAATGAGAGGTTAAACTGAAAGACGTGCTCCGCACTCAGTGATACACGTTCTATTTTTGTCATCGGGACCACCGAGTGTGTAATACCTATAATCTGATGTACAGCCTTCGGGGCTCCACACCACTGGGGACTGAGAGCGCTTGAACTGGGATGGGTCACCGAGTCTACTGTCTCTGCACGCTTTCTGTCTATAAGACGGGCTTCTCCATGATTGCAGTGGGGGGGGTGGTATTTAAACATCTTGAAGGGATGAACTTAAAGGGGTTGTCTCACTACAGGGATTGCTGCTTTTTAGGTTAAAGATCTTGCAAAAACAAGTCCCTCTGCAATATGTGTCCATTACCAGTGTCCTCCCTATTCCTAAATATCCCCTCTTATATGGGCTGCATCAGCTCCTCAGGTCACTATAGCAACAGACCTGTTCAGTCTCTCCTGATAGGCTGCCAGCACTGGTTGCTATAGCTACAGACCTGTTCAGTCTCTCATGATAGGCTGTCGGCACTGGTTGCTATAGCTACAGACCTGTTCAGTCTCTCATGATAGACTGCCAGCACTGGTTGCTATAGCTACAGATCTGTTTGATCTCTCCTGATAGGCTGCCAGTGCTGGTTGCTATAGCTTCAGACCTGTTCACTCTCTCATGATAGGCTGCCAGCACTGGTTGCTATAGCTACAGACCTGGCTTCTACTGCAGCCTAGTGGAAGCCAGTAAACCCACCCCTGAATTCAAAGTGAAACCAAGAAAACAGGACTGAGGTGAGATGAATCAATGGAGTGAGACAACCCCTTTAACAAATGATTAAGCAATTAAAAGTTGGGTTCATTTACTGTGATTGCAGACTATCGAAATCAAGTCTGTTCTTGGGGTTGTGTGACTCCATTCAAAATCAGTGGGTGACTTCATTAAAGGCGTCATCCCACTACATTGATTCATCTTACCTCGGTCCTGTTTTCTCAGTTTCATTTTTGAATTCAGGGGAGTGTCTACTTTGTTTACTGGCTATTAGTGGTCTTCAGTGACAAGCTGCTGAGGACAACAGGTCTAGGCAGCAGGCCCGCTGTCTGGGGTTTTTACTAGATTCTGATCTGACCTTCACCCCATATATCCAATCCCTTGCCCGCTCCTGTCACCTGCACCTCAAGAACATCTAAAGAATCCGTCCGTTTCTCACCATGGAAACAACTCAAACTCTCATTGTGGCCTTTATTATTTCTCGTCTTGACTACTGTAACTCCTTGCTTATCGGTCTCCCTCTGTGCAAACTCTCCCCTCTCCAATCTGTCCAGAATGCAGCAGCCAGGCTTGTCTTTCTCTCCAGCCGCTATACTGATGCCTCTACCCTGTGTCAGTCACTGCACTGGTTGCCCATCCAGTACAG
The DNA here is from genome assembly GCA_025379985.1 of Phyllomedusa bahiana. Taxonomy (NCBI): domain Eukaryota; kingdom Metazoa; phylum Chordata; class Amphibia; order Anura; family Hylidae; genus Phyllomedusa; species Phyllomedusa bahiana. The sequence goes on from JAODAL010005459.1 coordinate 27,997, forward strand.
GATACAGTATAAACTCAGCACTCTCACCCATAAAGCTCTCCACAGCGCTGCTCCTCCCTACATCTCCTCCCTAGTCTCTGTCTACCGCCCTACCTGTGCTCTCCGCTCTGCTGATGATATCAGACTACATTCCTCAATCATCCGAACCTCCCATGCCCGCCTACAAGATTTCACACGTGCGGCACCAATTCTCTGGAATATGCTACCGCGGGCGATCAGGCACATTCACAACCCTCACAGTTTTAAGAGGGCCCTGAAAATACATCTTCTCGGTCTGGCCCACCAAGATCCCTAACTGCTATCACACACATCTGTCACTCCCTACACTTGGGCACTCACAGGCACTTATCTGTATATAGATGTACAGTCTGGGTGGCAGGTTCATCCATTTTTCATGTAAACCATCCCCTATTTATGAAACATGGCCGGACCATTGTAAACTTGGCACTTCTTACCGTATGTTTCACCCATACACCCTAATAGATTGTAAGCTCTTGCGAGCAGGGCCCACACCTTGTGTCTCATTTGTAAGTACTTTTAATGTGTAATGACTGTATGTTTACCCTTGAATTTGTAAAAGTGCTGCAGAATATGTTGGCGCTATAGAAATAAAGATTATTATTATTAGCTATAGCAACCAGTGCTGGCAGCCTATCAGGAGAGATGGAACAGGTCTGTAGCTGTAGTAACCAGTGCTGGCAGCCTATCAGGAGAGATTGAACAGGTCTGTAGCTATAGCAACCAGTGCTGGCAGTCTATCAGGAGAGATTGAACAGGTCTGTAGCTATAGCGACCTCAGGACCTGATGCAGCTCATAAAAGAGGGGATATCTAGGAATAGGTAGGACACTGATAATGGACACATATTGCAAAGTGACTTGTTTTTGCAAGATCTTTAACACAAAAAGCAGCGATCCTTGTAGTGAGACAACCCCTTTAATACAGATCTAGAGCCCATTCCTTTTTGCAGCCCTTTGCAGTAATGGTGAGATGTGGCAATCCCCTGACTACAACATCAAATGCTGCGCACCGATATGGGCAGCCTACATCACCTTCACAAAAAACATGCACGAAAATGAGATAAAAGGGGCAAGATATCTACTTAAAGGATTATTCTGCTTTTTTTAAGATCTTGATTTATTTGGTAAATTGGAAATTGTTCACTTTTCTTATTGATGTGTTCAATTCTCCTCAGATATCGTTATAGTATCAGTGCTTTAGCTTCTAGTTTCTAATAACTAAATGGTGTGGCCTGCAGTAGTCCTGTGTAAGCCATCCACAGCTTAATGGTATAGCACTAAGTATGGTGTCGGTCATGTGACCCTCAGCTTTAGTCTATCGCTGTAGTTTATTGAGGAGATGAACATGTACAATATTACTAAATATTAACATTCAGAGCTGCGTCTCATCATCATATTTCTCTGTCTATAAACACCGGCATCTCATCATTGTATATATCTGTATACAGCGGGATCATGTCTGTCTATATACAGCAGCATCTCATGTGTGTCTGTCTATATACAACATGTCATGTATATCTGTATGTGTATATACAGCAGCATCTCATGTATTCTGTCTATATACAGCAGCATCTCATGTATGTCTGTCTATATACAGCAGCATCTCATGTATATCTGTCTATATACAGCAGCATCTCATGTATATCTGTATGTGTATATACAGCAGCATCTCATGTATGTCTATATACAGCAGCATTTCATGTATGTCTGTCTATATACAGCAGCATCTCATGTATATCTGTCTATATACAGCAGCATCTCATGTATATCTGTCTGTCTATATACAACAGCATCACATGTATGTCTGTCTATATACAGCAGCATCTCAGGTATATCTGTCTGTGTATATACAGGAGCATCCCGTCGTTATGCAGGTCAGCCTGTTTAGATACAGCAGCATTTCATCATATATATATCGGTCTGTATACAACCGCATCGTTTGTCTATGTACAGCAGAATCTCATGTACATCTGTCTGTATATACAGCAGCATCTCATGTACATCTGTCTGTATATACAGCAGCATCTCATGTACATCTGTCTATATACAGCAGCATCTCATGTATGTATGTGTATATACAGCAGCATCTCATGTACATCTGTCTATATACAGCAGCATCTCATGTACGTCTGTCTGTATATACAGCAGCATCTCATGTATGTCTGTCTATATACAGCAGCATCTCATGTATATGTCTGTCTATATACAGCAGCATCTCATGTATGTCTGTCTATATACAGCAGCATCTCATGTATATCTGTCTGTCTATATACAACAGCATCACATGTATGTCTGTCTATATACAGCAGCATCTCATGTATATCTGTCTACTATTACAGCAGCATCTCATATATGTCTGTCTATATATACAGCAGCATCCATGTTATGTCGCCTGTTTAAATACCGCAGCATTCATCATGTTCGGTCTTTTGTATTACAACACGCATCTTTTCTGTATGTACAGCAGCATCTCATGTATGTCTGTCTATATACAGCAGCATCTCATGTACATCTGTCTATATACAGCAGCATCTCATGTACATCTGTCTGTATATACAGCAGCATCCTGCCGTTATGCAGGTTTGTCTGTATATATATATAGCAGTATCCCCAGTACATCTGACTGTGTATATACAACAGCATCCCACCATTATACAGGTCTGTGTATATACAGCAGCATTTCATCATTGTATATATCTTGTCTGTATACAGCCGCATCATGTCTGTCTATGTACAGCAGCATCTCATGTATATCTGTCTGTGTATATACAGCAGCATCTTGGCATCATGCAAGGCTGTCTATATACAGGAGCCTTTTATCATCATTTATGTCCTTTTTTTTTCTTTTTTTCTTTTTTTTTTTTAAACATAATTTTTATTCAAAGTTTTAAATATATAAACAGAATGGAAATGGGCACAAGAGAAACAAGGTAGTGTCAGCTTACAACAAACAAAACATCCAAAATATACATGTCATCATAGGAATAAAAAAGTAAATCTTTTACAGAGATATCAGTCACAATATAAATCAACAAATAACCTATCTATAGACAATAGAGTTAACACAATTATGAGGTAAAGCTGAGACTCTATGCACTGGCAAATAATACAATGCTAGCATCATTTATGTCTTTATACAGCAGACTCTCATGTATGTTAATATACCGCTTTATCCTATTATAAGGTCTCTGTTCCCAAAACTACCATTCATCCTCTGTTAGGCATGCTGTACACTAGGGCTTCTTAGATTGCTAGGGACGTAAATTATGCCCGCAATTACACTATGGACGGCGTTGGAGCTCCAGTAATAATTCCTAGCGATCAGTTGCCGCGCCATGACCTATCACTGCTAGCGGCGCGTATACGCCGCTAGAAAGTGACAGGTGAATTATCTCCCCGTCCGGCGGATTCGCCAGGCGGGGAGAGGAGACGTAATCCATAGTTCTCTATGAGAACTGTGAATTACCGTAATGAATGGGCCGTTTTCGGCCCGTAATTGGCGCACTTCGGCGTGTAATTACGGACCGAAATACGGCCCATTTTAAGCCGTGTGAACATGGCCTTACACCTCCTGCATGTCTGAGAGGGCAATGCATGATACACCTGTGGAGGGCCCTTCTCTAGGATTTGCTTAGTTGGGAAACCCAAGTTAGAATTTGCAACTTTTTTTTTTTCTTCCAGTTTCAGCTATTATTAAAACATATGAAGGCAGATTGGAAGCTCCTCACGTTAATTGAATTCCTAGCGTATTTCAGTATGACCGCGCCATTATGTCCTAGTCACAGAAAGGTTAATAAGACCGAGCAGACAGATCTCTATTCCACATGCATATTTTCAGAGGCGTTAATCGCAATCTTTGTTTCTCTACAGCTAATCGTATTGCCAAACGGTGGAAGGTGAGTAGGATGCACTTGACTAATATCAGAAACACATGTCTGACCCAGTGCACTGTGCGCTCATAGTGATAGTGACACGATCTCAGAAGGCTTTCCGAACTGAAGTAGCTTCTTATGGAACGGTATTATCCTGACTAGTGCTCAGTGTATTCAGGGGTCCCTCGGATCCTGGGATGACCATTGTATATTGCAGCTGTTGGGACGTGAGACTATAACTGTATGGAAAAACTAGAAATTGGTTCCGAAGCCCCCGGACTCTGCAATCCGTGGACACACAATGAAGATTTAGATTAGATGACTAATACAGATAAGGCAAGTCCTTACATATAAACGCCAGTAATAGCTGCTGGAAGCTGAAAATCACTCTCTATATTGAGGACAGAGGCTTCGTCTGGGTCATGTACAGTACACACAATGGGGCAGAGTTACTAATTTTGTCTAACACAAGGCATTATGGGAAAGGAGGTGAGAAGCTCAAGCGGCCTCTATTAGATGTGAGAAATCCTCAATTTGCTTCTGACTCGCTGAATCTTTAAGAAGCAAAAGGGATATTAGCCAAGCTAGTATCACTCATCTACATACAGCTGTTTCGGGGGTTTTGCCTCTCATTAGTGTAGAGCAGAGCGATACTGGCTGGCTTGGTGGGAGGCAGTGATTGGCTGAGAAAGGGGAATATATCTCCTTGGGGAGAGCACCATATTGGCGTGTGGAGTTTTGAGATTGCCTTTTTGCCCTCCGCTAAGCATCTGCATATCACAAGGCATTATGGGAAAGGAGCTGAGAAGCTCAAGCGGCATCTATTGGATGTAACAAATCTTCAATTTGCTTCTGACTCAATGAATCTTTAAGACACAAAAGGGATATTAACCAAGCCAGTATCACTCATCTGCAGACAGTTGTTTCGGGGTTTTGCCCCTCATCAGTGCAGAGCAGAGCAATACTGGCTGGCTGGGTGGGAGGCAATGAGTGTTTAAGAAAGGGGAACATCTCTCCTTGTGGAGAGTACCATATAGGCATGTGGAGTTTTGTCTAAGGCTGCATTTACATGGTATTTTTTAACACAAACGTTACAGCAGTATTTGTAAGCCAAAAACAGGAGTCGCGCCTACACCGAGAAAAAGTAAGTTAAAAGGGCTTGCACTTCTTCTGTATTTCAGATCCATTCCTTGTATTGGGTTACAAATACTGCTCCAAGATATGCGCCCAAAAAATACACGGTGTGACCAAGCCCAATGCTTAGTCTAAAACTGTGCCAGATTTATCACCATGCCAAATACTGTTTGATAACTTTGGCGTATCTTTGGACAATGTTGTTTTAACTTTACACCACCTATTAGTTGGCTTACTTCACACCAATAATTATGCCAGAACCGTGGCGCTCACTGTCTCATGATAAGCTGCACAGCCTTTCCTTAAAGTCATCACTCTCTCCTCCTGTTTAGAAAGTCACAAAAGTGTCTAAAACACAGGATAAATATTGTTCTTGGCAAACAGCTATCTAAGGCTAAGTCCAACCAGCATATGACGAAATATCATCGGAAATCCGACGGCATCTTGTCATTGCTGATTTGCGTTAAAACAGTGGTCGGTTTTTGGATTTGCTGTTGGCCACAGAGCATGCCTACAACACTCTCCTATAGAAGTCAATGGGTCTGCTCCTATTCACAGGCTCCTATGCCCACAACACTCTCCTATAGAAGTCAATGGGTCTGCTCCTATTCACAGGCTCCTATGCCCACAACACTCTCCTATAGAAGTCAATGGGTCTACTCCTCTTCAGAGGCTCCTATGCACAAAACACTCCTATAGAAGTCAATGGGTCTGCTCCTTTTCACAGGCTCCTATGCCCACAACACTCTCCTATAGAAGTCAATGGTTCTGCTCCTGTTCATGGGCTGCTATGCCCACAACAATCTCCTATAGAAGTCAATGGGTCTGCTCCTGTTCACAGGCTCCTATGCCCACAACAATCTTCTATAGAAGCATGCCAACAACACTCTCCTATAGAAGTCAATGGGTCTGCTCCTATTCACAGGCTCCTATGCCCACAACACTCTCCTATAGAAGTCAATGAGTCTACTCCTGTTCACAGGCTCCTATGCCACAACACTCTCCTATAGAAGTCAATGGGTCTGCTCCTGTCCACAGGCTCCTATGCCCACAACACTCTCCTATAGAAGTCAATGGGTCTGCTCCTGTTCACAGGCTCCTATGCCTACAACATTCTCCTATAGAACTCAATGGGTCTGCTCCTGTCCACAGGCTGCTATGCCCACAACAGTCTCCTATAGAAGTCAATGGGTCTGCTCCTGTCCACAGGCTCCTATGTCCACAACACTCTCCTATAGAAGTCAAAAGGTCTGCTCCTGTCCACAGTCTCGTATGCCCACAACACTCTCCTATAAAAGTCAATGAGTCTGCTCCTGGTCACAGGCTCCTATGCCCACAACACTCTCCTATAGAAGTCAATGGGTCTGCACCTGTCCACAGGCTGCTATGCCCACAACACTCTACTATAGAGTCAATGAGTCTGCTCCTGGTCACAGGCTCCTATGCCCACAACACTCTCCTATAGAAGTCAATGGGTCTGCTCCTGTCCACAGGCTCCAATGCCCACAGCACTCTCCTATAGAAGTCAATGGGTCTGATCCTGTTCACAGGCTCTTATGCCCACAACACTCTCCTATAAAAGTCAATGAGTCTGCTCCTGGTCACAGGCTCCTATGCCCACAACACTCTCCTATAAAAGTCAATGGGTCTGCTCCTGGTCACAGGCTGCTATGCCCACAACACTCTCCTATAGGAGTCAATGGGTCTGCTCCTGTTCACAGGATTGTATGCCCACAACACTCTCCTATAGAAGTCAATGGGTCTGCTCCTGTACACAGGCTCCGATGCCCACAACACTCTCCTATAGAAGTCAATGGGTCTGCTCCTGTCCACAGGCTGCTATGCCCACAACACTCTCCTATAGAAGTCAATGGGTCTGCTCCTGTCCACAGGCTCCTATGTCCACAACACTCTCCAATAGAAGTCAATGGGTCTGCTCCTGTTCTCAGGCTCCTATGCACACAACACTCTCCCACAGAAGTCAATGGGTCTGCTCCTGTTCACAGGCTCCTATGCCCACAACACTCTCCCACAGAAGTCAATGGGTCTGATCCTGTTCACAGGCTCCTATGCCCACAACACTCTCCTATAGAAGTCAATGGGTCTGCTCATGTACACAGGCTACTATGTCCACAACACTCTCCTATAGAAGTCAATAGGTCTGCTCCTGTTCACAGGCTCCTATACCCACAACACTCCTATAGAAGTCAATGGGTTTGCTCCTGTTCACAGGCTCCTATGCCCACAACACTCTCCTATAGAAGTCAATGGGTCTGCTCCTGTTCACAGGCTCCTATGTCCACAACATTCCTATAGAAGTCAATGGGTCTGCTCCTGTGCACAGGCTCCTATGCCCTCAACACTCTCCTATAGAAGTCAATGAGTCTGCTCCTGTTCACAGGCTCCTATGCCCACAACACTCACCTATAGAAGTCAATGGGTCTGCTCCTGTTCACAAACTCCTATGTCCACAACACTCTCCTATAGAAATCAATGGGTCTGCTCCTGTTCACAGGCTGCTATGACCACAACACTCTCCTATAGAAGTAACTGGGTCTGCTCCTGGTCACAGGCTGCTATGACCACAACACTCCTATAGAAGTCAATGGGTCTGCTCCTGTCCACAGGCTCCTATGCCCACAACACTCTCCTATAGAAGTCAACGGGTCTGCTCCTGTTCACAGGCTGCTATGCCCACAACACTCTCCTATAGAAGTCAATGGGTCTGCTCCTGTTCACAGGCTCCTATACCCACAACACTCCCTATAGAAGTCAATGAGTCTGCTCCTGTTCACAGGCTCCTATGTCCATGTAGCTGCTGTAAAACATCTCTCTAAATGCTGTTAAAAGCTGCTCAGCAACAAACACAGCTCAACGACTGGACAAAAGACCAATCCCAGTAGGAGGCAATATAAGCCATAATGCTATCCATGAGAGATGTAACAGGTGCAGATAACTAATGAGCAGTAGCTCACACACTCATCCACTAGGAGGGATACTGAGTGATAAAACTGCACATTGAATAAGTATCGGTTCCCACCAGTATGCAGAAAAGCCACAATATTATACAAGGAGAGACTGCACAAAGGCAAAAGTACTGATAAGACAACCGCTCTAAAAGTAGCTCAGGCATAATGGCCGTCCCTATAATCATATACAGAAAACAGAATTGAGAAATGTGCAATCAAAAAATAAAAACATTCATGTATAAGAATAGGAATCAGTTTCTAGTTTTAATTAGTAAAAAAAAAATGCAGAAGGATTCCCTTTAAGTAATTATGCTCTGTTGGCACAACCACCATTAAGAGGGTTGTCTCACTACATTGATTTGTCCTGTTTTCTTGGTTTCACTTTGAATTCAGGGGCGTGTTTACTGGCTTCTACTAGGCTGCAGTAGAAGCCAGGTCTGTAGCTATAGCAACTAGTGTGCACCTATCAGAGAGACCAAAGTCGTAGCTATAGCGACCAGTGCTGACCTACGGGAGATCAAACAGGTCTGTAGCTATAGCAATCAGTGCTGGCAGCCTATCAGGAGAGATCAAACAGGTCTGTAGCTATAGCGACCAGTGCTGACAGCCTATCAGGAGACCGAACAGGTCTGTAGCTATAGCGACCAGTGCTGGCAGCCTATCAAGAGAGATTGAACAGGTCTGTAGCTATAGCGACCAGTGCTGACAGCCTATCAGAGAGATCAAACAGGTCAGTAGCTATACGACTGAGAGTGATACAGCCCATACAAGAGGGGATATCTAGGAATAGGTAGGACACTGTTAATGGACACATATTGCGAAGTGACTTGTTTTTGCAAAATCTTTCAAATAAAAAGCAGCAATCCTTGTAGTGAGACAACCCCTTTAAATCGGACTGCAAGATTTTCAGATATCCATGCATGCTAAAATAATGACTACTTCTTACTTTGCTGCTAATAAAACCCAGTAAGGAGCGAGATAAGAGAGTCTTACTATAAATAAAACTATTTTTCTCTTTTGGGGATGTTCACATTTTATAATAAACAGCTCTTCCAGTCCAGCGTTAAGAGCCCTGGAATCTTTCGCTTCAGAGGAGCTGGGAGCGCCAATCTCAGGGAGTTTAGTGTCCTTGGCAGTAAGGTCAGGTGATTCCGCTGTGGATCTCTTTCCAAATGTAGAAAATATGGGATTGTATCAAGTGAATAGCACGTTTCTGAGCGGACGGGGCCGGATTCTTGGGGGAAATCACTTTTTATAGATAACAGCGTGTTCTACAATGTGTCAGCAGTGATATTTACATCTAAATTAGGAGCAGTTGTGAGCTCGCTCGGTGATTTTCTTGCGCTAAAAAAAATTTCTTGATTGACAGAAAAGATATTATCTTAATACGATCCTCATGTGGAAAAAAATGTTTCGTTTTCTTTACCTGGTTTCAATTGTGCAACTGTGTAACACCCTCTGTGAAAAGGAATATTAAGACGCATTCTTGCCATGCATATCCCAGAAGGGCTGGAATGCGGGCTGCGCGGAGCAGGTAGCTGTGTAAAGCTTCATTATATGTGGATTTATCGCCGGTGTTAAAGTGGAATAGTTATAAATGAATAGCGCATATAAAAGAATTAGGCTAAGTGTAGTCAAAAGTTGTAACGGCAGGAGTAGGGGATCCTCTGGACCACCGCAACCGGTGGTATAAACCACACCAGGGAGCAGAGTCTAAGTGGGTCACCGGAGCCCACCGCAAGGCAGGATGAGCTTTCTGCGGCGGGAGTCCTACCAGATCCCTACCCCTGACACGACTTGCTTGCGATGGCAGCCGAGGTACAGCGAGGTACTGAATCGTGACACCAAACTCGTAGTCGGGGACAGGCAGGCAGGTCGGGGCAGGCAGCAAAGGTTCTAGTCAAGAAACTGTAAGGCTATGTTCACACGGCTTATTTCGGGGCGTATTTACGGACGTATTTACGTCTGCAAATACGTCGCGAAATACGTTTCAAATACATGTCACAAAGTGTGGCGCGTATTTCGCGTCGTACATACAATCCCCATTCTTTACTATAGGGATTTACGTTGCGAAATACGCCTCAATAAGTGACAGGGGACTTAATTTTACGATCGTATTTACGGACTATTTTACGCCCGCAAAGTACGGCGCGAAAATACGCCTCGTGTGAACGAGAGGCGTATTTACATTGGAATCAATGCTAATCTAATTGTTCATTATTTGAAACGTATTTCGTGGACGTCATATGCGCGACTAGTAATCTATGTCCGTAAAGCATACGGCCCCGCATATAAGCCGTGGTGGAACATAGCCTAAGTGACTCCACTCGACATTTCTAGCCGCCATCCTTGGGCCGTTCCCTTGGGCGGTAAATTAGCTCCGGGATCGCCGTCTTTTGGCACTCCAACATACGCACACCGACACTGGCTTCTTTCTGGCTTCAGCCTGTTTATTCCAGCACAGGTTTACAGCATGGCATACAACCAAAACATAAACAAAATCCTCGGCCGTCTAGCCACTAACTAAACACATATTTGCCTCTCTAACCTGTGGCCTGGATCTACCGTCCAGCACCACCAGCAAACACTTCACCAGTCTCCACTGGTTCTGGCTTCCTCAAGCCTCTGGGGGCCAGAGCTTTTCACCTTGGCTCCACTGCTGCTCCATTTGCCATAGCAGAACACGCCCCCCGATCATCTGGAGTAGGAGGTCTTTAATAGGTCTCCAGTGAAGCACCTAATACCTGGGCTGGAACCCAGAGACCTGGAACGTGGGAACAACCACCCACCCATCTGCAGTTGTTCCGGGAAGGCCAGCCCTTAATGGCTGGACATTAGCCATGCTATGCCCAAGAGTCAGCACCCTAATGTTGCTGACTGACAATCCCTGGCTTCCCCCACCGAGACCAGACTCTCGGTGGCACGTACGCCACCTAGTGGCAGAACCATGCGACCACCCATGGTCGCACTGCCACAAAACGTAGCAAGAGGTTGGGAACACAGCGAGATGGGAACGCACTTCAGGAATGCTTTCTCTACGGCACGAGGCACTATAGATCCGGCGGGAAAGTAAACCCATCTGCATGGGCGATGAATATCCTACAAATAATGGGCACATATAGGTTGTTAAGATATAAAGGGGGAGGAGGGCAGCGGCAATAAGCAGTGGGGGGCAGGATGGGGACATGTAATGGCAATGCAGGGCAGGCAGGAGATGGGTCAGCACAGGGCACAACAGCTCTCTTTCCGGGGGAAGCCCTATTACTCAGCAGCTGCTCTCACGAAACAGCACCCACTGTCACCATTATATAGGGTCAGCGACCTGCAATCAACCAATTACCGGCACGTTGGCCCTTTAAATCTCAGAGAGTCAGCGCACGCGAGCACTAGGGAGCTGGGCCGCCCGCTCCGGCCGGCAGCAGGAGGCAGGAGCGCGGCAAGGTAAGTAGTTACTGCTATAGGACTGAGTGCGCCCGCAGCGTGACCTGCGGGCTACGGGGCTACCTGTAACAATAGTGAAGCATGTTGCACTATGATTTCCACCGTTAGGAGTCTCTTTCATAGCTTATGTCAAAAATGGTGGAAATAATAGTGTAGAATGTAGCGCTATTATGTCCACCCATAGGAGCTTCCCCTATAGCTTCTGTCAAGGATGGTGGAAAAAATAGTGCAGCATGAAGCTCTGTAATTTCTACCATTAGGAGCCTTCATTATAGCTACTGTCAAAAATGATGGAGGAATAGTGCAGCATGTAGCGCTATTATTTCCATCGTAGGGTCCGTCAAAAACGGTGAAAAAAATAGTGCAGCATGTAGCTCTGTTTTTTTTACATTCAAATGATGGGCTCCATAATGGTCACTGGGGTCCATTGTGGTCTATTAAATACAGTATCTCACAAAAGTAAGTACACCTGACACGTGTGTAAATATTGTATTATATCTTTTCAAGGAACTACACTGAAGATATGACACTTTCATACAATGAAAAGTAATCAGTGTACTGCTTGTATCACAGTGTAAATTTGGTGCCCTCAAAATAGCTCAACACACCCATCAATGTCTAAACCGCTGGCAACAAAAGTGAGTACACCCCTAAGTGACAACAAAAGTGAGTACTCCCCTAAGAGAAAATGGACAAAATGTATCAAAAGTGTCAAAATTTTGTTACCCCCCCTCCTATTATTTTTTAGCACTGCCTTAACTCTTTTTTGGGCATCGAGGTCACTAGAGCTTCCCAGGTTGCAGCCACCATGCTGCAGCTCAGTTTCAGGGCGTTGGCAATCTTAATATAGCCTCAGCCATATTTATGTAGAGCAATAGTTCTTTTCAGATCCTCAGACAGTTCTTTGCCATGAGGAGCCATGTTGAACTTCCAGTGACCAGTGTGAGAGCGATAACACCTCATTTAACACCCCTGCTCCCCATTCACACCTGCGAGTCACATGACACCTTGGAGGGAAAATGGCAAACTGGGCACAATTTGTCTATTGTCACTTAGGGGTGTCTTCACTTTTGTTGCCAGCCGTTTAGACATTGATGGCTGTGTGGGGCTATTTTGAGGGCACCAAATTTACACTGTGATACAAGCCGTGCACTGACTGCTTTACATTGTATCTAAGTGTCAGATCTTCAGTGTTGTCCCATGAAAAGATATGATACAATATTTACAAAAACGTGAGGGATGTACTTACTTTCGTGAGATACTGTAGATCCAACATCTGAAACATGGAAATAACAACGCAACTGTGAACCGGGCTTCACATCTCAACTTATCAGCAGCCATGTCTGGGTGTCATTTAGATAGAAGTGGTGGGGTCTGTATGCCAGGGGTCAGTGATGTGCTCCTGTATTTTCGGAGGAGTGCTGAGATGGAAATTTCGGTGCGACAGAGATGTCTGACTAGTTCACGAATGACTGAATGGAAACTAGAATTTTTCTCCAATGCGTTTGTTATTATAATAGAAAATGTCAGACTATAGCTATATGCAGTGATGGTAAAACACGTTCACTATTCCTACCTACTGGTCTTCATGCCATATCCTAAAGCTCCTAGAGTCCTAAACAGCTGTCCAAAGTCATTTTTGCCATGCAACTGACAACCAAAGGTAAAGTTGCATGATGACGCAGCGAATGTGAAGTGTACTTGAAGCATCTGACAGTGACAATTAGTTGCCTGACAGAAAATGGCTTGTGGTCCTGTTCTGCCATCATACCAGAATGTTTGCGTCCATTAACTAGCTGACTGATTAACTAGTTCTAATCTGATTGGTCCACAACAAATAAGTATAGTTTTATTTTATATAGCGTGATTTTTTTTCGCAGCAGCAAACGGTAGCTCAGTGGTGAAGTGAGTACCAGCTTAAAGAACAGTAGCTGTTGGGTGCATTTACAGCCTTCAGTGACCAAACAGGACCTGGAAGGGGTAAGGTATCTTAAAGGGTTTGTCTCACTACAAGGATTGATGCTTTTTATGTTGAAGATCTTGCAAAAACAAGTCACTTTGTAATATGTGTCCATTAACAGTGTCCTACCTATTCCTAGATTTCTCTTCTTGTATTGGCTGCATCAGCTCCTCAGGCCGCTATAGCTACAGACCTGTTTGATCTCTCCTGATAGGCTGGGAGCACTGGTTGTTATAGCTACAGACCTGTTGTATCTCTCCTGATAGGCTGCCAGCACTGGTTGTTATAGCTACAGACCTGTTCCATCTCTCCTGATAAGACTGCCAGCACTGGTTGCTATAGCTACAGACTTGTTGTATCTCTCCTGATAGGCTGCCAGCACTGGTTGTTATAGCTACAGACCTGTTCTATCTCTCCTGATAGGCTGCCAGCACTGGTTGCTATAGCTACAGACCTGTTGTATCTCTCCTGATAAGCTGCCAGTGCTGGTCGCTATAGCTAAAGACCTGTTCTATCTCTCATGATAGGCTGCCAGTGCTGGTCGCTATAGCTACAGACCTGTTCTATCTCTCCTGATAGGCTGCCAGCACTGGTCACTATAGCTACAGACCTGGTGTCCTCGCAGCTCAACACTGCAGACCAGTAGAAACCAGTAAACGCTACTGAATTCAAAAATGAAACCAAGAAAACAGGACTGAGGGAAGATGAATCGATGTAGTGAGACAACCCCTTTAATAGGGGACAGGCACCTTGTCGGAGTGTGGAGATTTATCGCCTTTGACACTCCACTCGGTATAAATCTAATTTCCACCTCCCATTACATTCAGGCGATCTGCTCTCTCGTATGTATTTTGAGATCAAAAGGAAGATCCAATCACCACACAAAATATAGTGGAAACAGGAATAATTCACTATCTGTCTCTTTCCTCCGTCCTTGTAGATTGTAAGCCTTTGTGGTGAGGATCCTCTCTCCCTCTTTACCAGTTGTTAGTCATTTATTTTGGCTACTGTACTTTGTTTGACACTTGTTATTGTATGTGACCCCCCTCCAATGTGCAGCGCTATAGAATCCAATTAAATAAATAGTAATAATTATCAAATAATAATACTTGGGACGTGTTTCCCCATTGCCTTGTGCTGTCATCCAATCTTCCTTTTCATCTGAAAACCTGCATGGGGGGAGAGGATCTGCCTCACGTGGTGCGTGGGAGGGGTCCTCAGCAGAATATCTCCACAGCAGAGAGGGGCTGTTAGAATAGTGATCATACCATCATCTGGAACATCTGAACGTACAGAACAGTCCTGCAGGGCCCGAGCCACTCGTGTGGAGCAACATCTTTAAATAATTGTGTACTTTCGTAAACCTTTGTGCCCTATGTACATCTGTCCTACAAAGCACTCTTATTTTTTGTAAGCAAATTTAAAAAAAAAGCAGCAGTAAATTGTCATGAAAGTATTTACAAAGCCGGGAGACAGGCAGAGGTGCGCGTGGATTTTGAACTTGTGAATTTTTTCTTCTCAGCAGCTCAAGTTTATGGATGTCCTGAGTAAAAGATCTGGTGATGGTGGTAGATGTATACTAAAGATGCAATACTCTACATGGACCCTTTTTAAAGGGGTTTTGCCACAATGTAATGTTGACGTGGGATTCTCCAAAATGGGTATTTAATCACTTTTCTAAATATATGTGATTACAAAAATTGCAGCCTGAGAGAGCTACAGGCTGCCTTACCTGCCCTTAGTTACTTAAAAGCTTCTATTAGATACAACCTGACAAGAGCTGCTGGCCGGGCTTGCTCAGAGAACACTTCTTATCTGATGAAAGGGAGCTGAAGAAGCTTTCAAGGCACCGGGTAGAAATATGTTGTCTTTTGTATACGGAATCCACTAGTTGTAGTGTGATTATCTGAGTCGATCCCTGCTTTATCTGATGACAGAGAACATGAAGAGCTTTCAACTGCTGTGGAGAAAAGGTGTTGTCTTTTGTATACAGAATACACTAGTTTGTAGCTTGATTATTTGAGTGAACATTTCACAACGATCCCTTATGCACGGCTCTGTGCTCTGGCTACCTGCGCTGAAATGCGGCCGAAGAACACCCTGCAAATACGGTAAAATCATAGCACTAGTAGAGAGCTACGATTTGCCAAAGTGTTTCCCGGCGCGTATTGAGCACCGAGAGAAAGAAGTGACATGTGGGGACAGCGAGAGTCAAGGCAAGCACTATTGAAAGTATGACCTGGCCAGCTGGCACAGTACGTGCCACAATACACCACGTGAATATACCCTGAGGCTATGTGCACACGGCTATGGCTGGGACGTAATTCGTGCCGTACTTTGCGAATTATGGATTCTGTCTCCTCTCCCCGCTCGGACAATACAGCGAGCGGGGAGAGAAGTGACATGTCAATTACTAGCGGCCAATATGCACCGTGAATAATGAATGTCTATGGGGCCGGCGGGCTGCTGCCACAACCCCCCCCCCAGCCCCCGCCTCACCCCTGCTCCCGAGCACACGGCATAATTGCGCGCGAAATACATCCTGCAATTAAGCCGTGTGAACATAGCCTTAATATTACATGGCAGCCATTCATATGAATAGCTGTCCATATCATAGAAGGATGGCTATGGTCTGACCCCATCACACACACACGCTGAACCTTTACCCTCTATTATGACATCAACAAGCCTTAAAGCTGTAATCCCATCTCACACATTGATGGCAAATTGATAGGATATTCCATCAATGGGTGATAAGCACAGGTAACACTTCCGGGACCTGCACCTTTGATTAGGCCCTCCATTCTGTTCTATGGGAGCGCTGTGTACTCCATTCTGTTCTATGGGAGTTCCCAGAACAGGGGGGCGCTGTGTTCTCCATTCTGTTCTATGAGTTTTCCCAGTAAAGGGGAGCACTGTGTTCTCTCCATTCTGTTCTATGGGAGTTCCCAGTACAGGGGAGCACTGTGTTCTTTCCATTTTGTTCTATGGGAGTTCCCAGTACAGGGGAGCGCGGTGTTCTTTCCATTCTGGTCTATGGGATTTCCCAGTACAGGGGAGCGCTGGGTTCTCTCCATTCTGTTCTATGGGAGTTCCCAGTACTGGGGAGCGCTGGTGTCCCTCCATTCTGCTCTATGGGAGTTCCCAGTACAGGGGAGCGCTGTGTTCCCTCCATTCTCCTCTATGGGAGTTCCTAGTACAGGGCAGCGCTGTGTTCTCCATTCTCCTCTATGGGAGTTCCCAGTACAGGGGAGTGCTGTGTTCACTCTATCCTGCTCTATGGGATTTCCTAATAGAATAGAATGAAGTCTAGTGTGCAAGTTAACGGCTCTCCATTTTGTATTGAGACATCCGGGGGCCCATTCGTGAGATGAGTCTGGGTCCTATAGGTGGGGCGTTGTCTACTCCTAATAAGAGCCAACCCAGAAATAACTATAGACGGCTGCCACCCGCTTACTGTGGCTGACATCATATATGGCTGGCTCCTATCCCACCAAGACCAGGTACTCATGGTGGCGTGTTGCTTGTAGATCTCTTGTATGTTCACACGGTGTATTGCGGCGCGTCTGTGTGAACATACCCTTAGTGGTAAAAACATGCGACTGCCTGCGGTCGCTCTGCCACAATGTAAATATTTTTAGTGTCCGGAAACAATAAAATTAGGATCCGCTTTTGCGTGATGCAGATTTCTCAGTATAATTACAATTTACACCGGTGATCTCCAATTCGTGGCAGTGTAATTGTTCAGGACATGCTGGAAATTGCAGTTTTATTTCTCAGACTGTAGAATTTATGTGAAATATTGATGATCAATTCAACTTCCCTTCCATGCAAAATATTGTAAATTAAAGTTGAATGAATTTTGCTTCGTTTCTTAAAGGAAATATAGAAAAAAGTGCTATTTCCATAAATTGCAATCTGCTTTTCATACCGGTTACTGTTCCTCTATTCTAGAAAATAATATTTGGTTCTGCACATCCCAAAAACTTTTTTGAAAAAAATTTGCATAGGTGTACACTGGTGTGGCAGTAACATACAAACACAATCCAATATCGGCAGCACACTACTAGCACTAAAAAAACTATCAAAAAAGGACATAGGAATTTTTGGAAAAGCATTTCTGCTACTTAGGATACTTGAATTTTTTTTTGAAGTTCTAAGTTCACATTATTTATCAAAACTGCTTAAGCCCACCTGCCAATCAGCAAGGTGACCTCAATACAGGTGGAACCTACACCAACTCTGTTACCTCTCTTAGGGCCTGTTCAGACCTCCACACTTCAGGGAGTGAAAGCTCCAGGTAAAAGGTACACTGCATTGATTTAAAAGCCTGTGCAGGAGGGTGGAGTGCAAAAAACCAAAGAGGGGGCAGCCACTCCCCCATACGAACAGTCTAGAAAACAATATTTGGTTCTGCACATCCAAAAAACGTTCTGTTCGTATGGGGAAGTGGCTGCCCCCTCGTTGGTTTTTTGCACTCCACCCACCTGCACAGGTTTGTAGAGTACCTTGTAGCTGGAACCTTCACTCCCTGAAGTGTGGAAGTCTGAACAGGCAGCAAGAGAGGTAATGTTAGTGTAGGTTCGCACCTGTATTGAGGTTCCCTTGCGGATTGGCAGGTCGGCTTAAGCAGTTTTGATCAAAAATGTGAACTAAGAACCTAAAAAATTTTTCATGTTTTCCTAAGTAGCAGAAATGCTTTTCCAAAATTCCTATGTGCCCTTTGATAGTTTTTTAGTTTTAATAGTGTGCTGCTGATATTGGATTGTGCAGACCAAATATTGTTTTCTAGACCCTTTGAATGGGGAAGTGGCTGTGCCCCTATTTGTTTTTTTTTGCACTCCACCCACCCGCAAAGGCTTTTAAATCAGTGCAGAATACTTTGTAGCTGGAAATTTCTCTCCCTGAACTGTGGAGGTCTGAACAAGCACTAAGATAGGTAATGTTAGTGTAGGTTCCCACCTGTATTGAGGTCCCCTTGCTGATTGGCAGGTGGGCTTAAGCAGTTTTGATCAAAAATGTGAACTAAGGGCGCTTTCACACCGCACAGTTTTGTTGCAATTTTATCTGTACTCCAATTAAACTGCCTTTATTACTAGCGAACTTCTTTCACTTATCTAAACTGTTTGGAAAGTGAGTGATCATTTAATTTGTTTGTATCTACAAGACTCCACACACAGTAATTGATTACTTACTTGAAACACCTCTCTGATCAATTTAGACAACTGAAAGAAGCTTGATGGTAGTAAAGGCAGTTTAATTGGAGCGCAGTTAAAACTGCACCAAAACTGCGCTGTGTGAAAGCAGCCTGAGAACCTCAAAAAAAATGTCATGTATCCTAAGTAGCAAAAATGCTTTTCCAAAAATTCCTATGTGCCTTTTAGTGTTAATAGTTTGCTGCTAATATTGGATTGTGACTGTTCCCCCATTGTCGCCTGTGGAGTGGAAATGTTTCCTTTTTTTTCCCCCTTCTATTGCATTGAGTGTACACAACCTAGTGTTCATTTAGAAAAATACAGAGCAAACCTCCTCCTGTAAGAACTCGCAATAATTTCAGAAAGCTCTGGCCACTTAACGAAGGTTTCATGTTACTAATGAAAGTGTGTTATTAGTAATAACGAAAGACCTTTTAGCCTCCTGTCTAAAAGCCTGTTTCTCCCCACAAAGGCAGAGCAAAGTATATCATGCTAAGATATTTAATAACCTATTAGTGTATTCATCTTTTCATCATTTGACAGGTGGAAGTTGTAGCCGAACAGTTAGTTTTAATTATAAAACATTCCAGATGTAGAATACTATATAAATTAAAGCCAGAACGACTCGTATATCTTTTTTTTCCCTCCCTTTTTCGTTAACAACACTTAACTACGTATCTGCTTTTCATTTGAAAATGTTATTAAAACTCTTGCTTAGGAATTCATAGTCTTGGCTGATTCCGCTAATTGACACCATTAAAGCTACTAATCTTCCTTAGACTTAGCAGAAACGTGCATTATACAATTTACATACCACAAAACCTAGAGAGTTACTGAAACCGGCAGGATTTGGGGGGAGTCCCGTTTTCGGTAAGCGATACAGAAAGTTATGTTCAATCTAACAATAAAAATAACAATAGGTGGAATTGTTTTTGTCTCTTGTAGGATAAGTCTGGTTACGTCTTTAACCCCTTAACTCCCAGGCCTGAAAAGTAGTCAATGACCAGAACGTTTTATTTTAGTTTTTGCCTCCTTGCGTTTCAACAGTTGTAACTTTTTTATTTTTTCAATGACGCAGTTGGATGTTTTTTTTACTTTTTTTTTAAAAATCCCCTGAAGGAGACCTGTTTTAAATTTTTTTTTAGGGTGCTTTCACACGGTGCGTTTTTGATGCGTTTTTTTGGAATGCGTTTTTTGTGCAGGAAGGCACAGCAATTAATGATATGCATTGTTGCACAAAAAACGCATTCGAAAAAACGCACCGTGTTAAAGCACCCTTACTTAGTAATGTATTAGCATATTCATATATGCTAATACATTCTAATCTGTGTCACTTTGACACAGGCAGTGATTAGGACACCACACAGTAATGTATTAGCATATTCATATATGCTAATACATTCTCATCTGTGTCACTTTGACACAGGCAGTGATTAGGACACCACACAGTATGTTATTTAGTCATATTCTATCTATGGGCTAATTCATTTCTCTCTGTGTCACCTTTGACACCAAAGGCAGGAATTATGGGGTAACACCCGCATAATGTTTAGCATATTCATAAGCTAATACATTCTAATCTGTGTCACTTTGACACAGGCAGTGATTAGGACACCACACAGTGTGTCCTAGTCACTGGCTTAGTACACAGACAGCTCTGGGGCTACTCTAGGTCCCCAGGGCTGACTGTGCAGCCGTTCCCCTGGCTCTGTCGGGTCACCGGGTGTTCCGATCACCCGAAAGAGCAGGGGAACCCTTTGATTGCGCTGCGGTAAGGCACCGCCGCAATCAAACGGTTAAAGCATCAGGTTGCGGAGGTTTCCTCCGCTCCCCGGTGCTTTCAGGAGATGCTCTGGGATCGCGGCTGTGTAATACAGCCCCGATCCCAGCGCATTTGTGGCGCTGGGCGCCTCAATCCCCGAAGTCTACAGCGACGCCAAAAGACGTCGCTGTAGACGAACGACCCGCACCAGCCGACGCCAAAAGTCAGTGGGCGGTCGTTAAGGGGTTAAAGAGAACCTGTCACCTAGTTTATACCCCCTTGCTGAGGACAGCACAACAAGCTAGTGTCAGACATGCTGTTTCCAGCGCTGTGTCCCTTATTCTGTAAGATGCTGTAGTTTTTGTGTATTTAATGCTCAAATCTGCAGTTTTCAGCCAGAAGAGTCATTCAAAGAGTCAGTTTTTTCTCAAACCCCGCCCACCTAAGGCTAGCCACGCCCAACTCGACTGATAAACCTATTACTTTGAATAGGTAGAAACATGTGAATAACTGTCAGTGGGCGTGGCTAGCCTTTGGTGGATGGGGCTTACTAATGCTCATAAATAAGATTTGAGGAGTAAATGCTCTAAAACTACAGCATCTTACAGAATAAGGGGCACAGTGCAGGGAACAGCAGGTCTGACACTAACTTGTGCTGCCCTCAGCAAGGGGGGTATAACCTATGTGACAGGTTCCCTTTAAAGGGGTTGTCTCACTACATTGATGCATCTCACCTCAGTCCTGTTTTTTTGGTTTCATTTTGAATTCAGGGGCATGTTTATTGGCTTCTACTAGACTGCAGTAGAAATCAGGTCTGTAGCTATAGCAACCAGTGCTGGCAGTCTATCAGGAGAGAGATTGAACAGGTCTGTAGCTATAGCAACTAGCGCTGGCAGCCTATCAGGATAGATCAAACAGGCTAGTAACTATAGCAACCAGTGATGGCAGCCTATCAGGATAGATCAAACAGGACTGTTATTATAGCAACCAGTGCTGGCAGCCTATCAAGAGAGATTGAACAGGTCTGTAGCTATAGCAACCAGCGCTGCAGCTATAGGGATCAACAGTCTGTAGCTATGTAACAGCACTGGCAGCCATCAGGAGAGATCAAACAGGTCTGTAGCTATAGCGACTAGTGCTGGCAGCCAATCAGGAGAGATCAAACAGGTCTGTAGCTATAGTGACATGAGGAACTGAGGCAGCCCATACAAGAGGGGATATGTAGGAATAGGTAGAACACTGGTAATGGACACATATTGCAAAGTGACTTGTTTTTGCAAGATCATTAACATAAAATGCAGAAAACCCTGAAGCGAGACAACCCCTTTAAAAGAAGTCATACTTGGAATTTTCTTTTTTTAAGCTGATCGTGGTCTTCCCATCACCTTCCAATCATTCATGTGCGTTGAGTCATCCGGATTATTCCACAATGTTGCAAGGCTTCCTCTAGAAACTTTTAAGAAGATATGTCTTTGTGAGGTTAAATCTTCTCAAGGAAGTGAATCAAATGTGTTTTGTTCCTTTTCTTTAACAAAGGAAACATTCTTTTAAAAGCGTTATGTAAAACTCCCTTTACTGCAGGGTAAGAATGTGGAAAACATTTTTTTACAATCTTGAAAAGGGTTGAGCCTTCTTTAAATTATTTTTTTGCTCATTTTGATGCCCTTTAAATATATTTTTAATGAAAAACGTTATAGTCACCTCTCACTCTGGATCCAGCTCTGCGTCCTGATCACTTTCCTCCAGTCTTCTGTTTTTATCCAGTTTTGATGCGAACTGGACATTTCCACTGTAGCCAATCAACCACCCTCATCTTTCTGTATACACAATGCATTTTACTAGCCCCTCTTTGTCCAATTTTTATCACCTTACATAGTTACATAGTTTGTAAGGCCAAAAAAAGACAGACGTCCATCCATTTCAGCCTATTGTCCTATAGTGTTAACTTCCCCCTCCTCCCCCGATGAGGAAAAAGCCAGTTGTCAATCGGAATAAATTCTTGGTTCAGAGACCATTTTCTAGAATCCTGTTCATTATAAAGTATTATATTATCACATCTAGAAATGTTTCCAGGCCCTTCTCCAGAATCCTAGTCACTATAACTTGTTCTGTTATTACATCTAGAAATTTATCCAGAGCCTTCTCCAGAATCCTGGTCATTATAACTTGTTCTATTATTACATCTAGAAATGTATCCAGACCCTTCTCCAGAATCCCGGTCACTATAACTTGTATCTAATAATTACATCTAGAAATGTATCCAGACCCTTCTCCAGAATCCTAGTCACTATAACTTGTTATATTATTACTTCTATAAATGTCTGGAAGGGTCTTGATTCGTTCTATTTCTAATTTTTTGGGGTATTGGATCTGAAATCCAGTGTGCGTCCACTGCAGCTGCATATACATTTAAATCCTATCTGCCACAGCACATTAAAAATTCCAAGGGGGATCTAACCCAGTTCCTTTGTTTATTTTAAAGAAACAGCTTTTTTTAAAATACAAATACCATTTTTTTTTGGGTGCTCAATTCTTTGGTGAAATTTTACATCCAGGGGTTTTTAAAGCGTTTTTTTCAGCTGTAGGACTCCAAAAAAACCCATCTTTTTCAACGCCAAAAAAAAAATTTTTTCCTTAGCATAATTCACAAGCAAAGGGTTATTAAAATTTTATCCTTTTGTGTGGCGAAAAAAAAACCCATTTAACCCCCTTCAAGCTACTATTTTGTGGGGCTAAAATGTTTGGCGCAATTTACATCCAGGGGTTTTTAAAAGCGTCGTTTGCAGTTGTACTCAGTAAAAGAAACTTTGTTTTTCACTCCACAAAAGAAATTCGTGATAATTCATATCCGAAGGTTAATTTAAGCCTTTTTGTGTTTTTTATATTCAGTAAAATAACGATTTTTTAAAGGGCACATCAATCAATTTTTCCTGCCCATTTGTGGGCGCAATTTTACCCAAGGGGTTACCAAGTTGTTACGGGTTCATTTGGCGCAAATCAGGGGGGTGTATTTATCATATACAATATCTTCTCAACAGTGTCTGTTCATTTTTGAACAAAAGTATGTCAGACAGAGGTGGCAGGCTCTGCAACTGCGGTGGCAAGGCCAAAACATTCCAGGCCAGGGCGAGCACAGCAAGGGTCGTCGCACGGGGGACTCGGGGAGGCACAACGCCGCTGTCTTAGCGGGGCCCTGTACTGACCAGCAACCCAAGGGTTCTTGATTGGTTTACTAGGTCATCCCTTCCTCCCAATACATCGAAACCCCCGCCAAGATCGGTGGGGAAATAGACACAAACCCCTTTTTGGCCCGGACGGGTCCGGGCCCCCACCTTCCTCAACCCGCCTCCCCTCCGGGTTTCCCCCCACCAGAGATCTACTATTTGGTCTGGGCTCAGCGCCATTATAGCGGGATAACAATTTGGGAGGGCACAGCACTACTTGGGAGCGAAGAAATGGGGCCAATATCCCCCCGCTTCTTGCAGTAGGCGGGAAATATAGATGTTGGAGTGGCAAAGGGGGGGGCATGTTTTTGAGGGGTCACCCCCGCATACCCAAAACCGGTGAGAGGGCAGCAGTGACGATGAAAAAAAAATAGATGATGATGTAGCCGACCCCACTTGGGAGCCGGGGGCAAGGGGTTCATACGCAGGAGAAGAGGGGATCAGCTTGCAGTCAGGCAGCGGCGCAGCAGCAAGTGGGTTTTTGGCCTGAGTCAGCAGGGTAGCAGCATTTTGAGGGCGGGAGCCAAGCGGCCACGGGTAAAAAACCCGCTTCGCGAGGACCAAGAAAGTAGCAGCACAGGGGCTCAGCGAGCAGTGGCGGCAGTAGTCACTCAGTGCGAGCGCTGGCGTAAAATTCCCCCGTGCCCCCCCTCACGCATACTCTGCTGGTGTGGCAAGTTCTTTGCTAAGACACCGGATGAGCCGAATATGGGTATAATGTATAATCTGTAAGCAAGAAAGTGAAGCGTGGCCCAGGAGTCTAACGTTGGCAACCCACGGCCCTGCCAGTCAAACACATGCAGCTGTCACCATCCGTGGCCTGGGAGAAACGTGGCTCAGATTTGGTGGTCCATCCTGCCGCCGGCAGCAGACAGCCAGCAACGCCCAGTGGCACGCATGCCATTGCAGCAGTCAAGGCTGCCACCACCTCTGTAGAAGGGAGCTTTTCTCTTTGACATCATCTCCCGATCCAGATGCACCTGCTCCTCGCTACTCATGGCGCAGTAAAAAGTCGTTCAGCGAGGCGATTGCAAAGAGACAACATATGCGTCAACCATCCTAAGGTTCAGCAGCCTGACCTGCTCCTGTCCAAGTTTTGGTGCTGCAGTCCCTCCCTTTCCAAATGGTGGACTCGCACCATCAGAGAACTAATGGCTTGTGCGAGCCGAGATGGAGAGTTCCAAGCATAATTTCTTTCCAAAAAGGCAGTACCAGCACTTCATAAAATATGTTGAACAGAAGGTGGCCGGAGTCCTTGAGCTTGATCGGTTTTGTTCCAAGTTCACGGCAGCGCGGACGTCTGGAGGCTGTAACAACGTCAGGGGCCGAGGACAGGTCCTTTACGGCCCACTCAGGTGAAATGTGCTATCCTGCCCAGACACCCCCACAAACTTGGACAGGAGACGGCGCTTTCTTCCTCCAATTTGGTCAACAGCGGCTCTGCGCCAATGTCCGCCTCCTCCTCCTCCACCACCACCACCATCTCAGCCTCCACAAGTACTGCTCCCATCATACCACATGTAGGGCACAGCGGTGTCACGCAGTTCCTAACCTGGCTTGTCCTCGGCGAACGAAGTCACACAGGGGAGGAACTGATCCGCGTCATGCAGCAAGAAATCGATGTGAGGCGTTCTCCGCGCCAACTGCAAATCGTAACCATAGTGACGGACAATGGGAGGGCATGGGTGTCTCCGCGCTGCACCAAGGAGGGATGGGTCCATGCGCCCTGCATGCGCACGTGTTCAATCTGGTTGTGAAAAGGTTCCTGAATTCTTCCACCGATCTTCCAGAAACATTGTGAAAATGCCAGAAACTGTGCATGCACTTAATCCATTCGTACAAAGCCAGGAACACCCTCCTCCGAGTTCAGCGGCAGAACGCCTCTCCCCAACACACTCCTGATATGCGATGTTTCCACCCGCTGGAAAAAATCCACCTGCACATGTTGAACCACTGTATGAAACAGAGAAAGGCTATTAACGATTTATTTTGATGATCCAGGCAGACAGAAGTACTCCCCTGTGTAACTTTGATGTCAGCCAGTGGCAGCTGATGCGTGACACTGCCGTTTGTTGATGCCATTCGAGGAGCGACGTTATTGTCGAGTCTGCCAGGACTAACGGGATGAAATAACGTCATTCCACTCTTCATGTCTCTGGAACAATGCTGAAAAATCTGTCTGGCAGGGCCAGGAGAACGTGGCGACTACATCTCGCGCCCATGAGTCCCGGTGGGGACTGGAAATGGAGTAAAGGTAAGAAGGGGGGAAGAGGAGAGAGGAACATGGAGCAGAAACAATGTCCCTGGTGAAATGAGTGATTTTCTACCCTAGTGACAAGAAGAGGAGGAGTGCATGAGCAGCTGAGGAGCTAATGGAGATGAGGAAGACGAGCAGATGACCCCGAAGCACCGTGGCAGTAGACAGTGAGATGAGATGGCAGGGAGCCCCTCGGAGTTACTTGTGCAGATGGCCCGCAGCATGCTGGATTTGCGCTGGCTAGAGACAGCCGAATAGTCAGCATCCGCAGAGGGATGACTTCTGGCTCTCCACCCTATTGGACCTTCCGCTACTGGTCCAAAATGGGAGCCATTAATCCCCAGCTATTAGAAGGGAGGAAAAATCAAATACTATAGGGAAATCTCGTTAGCTCAGTTGGCTTGCTGCCTATGTGTGGGCATCGTCCCTCCTCTGACAGGGTCTGACTGGGGGGTACTACTGCGGCGGCTGCCGGGGGAAGGTGGGGGGGTCGGAGCAGAACCATCTCCATCAGCAGCAACATAAGTCAGGAGTCACTGATTTGAGGCGCTTCCTTCACCCGCCTAGTGAGAAGGGCACTCGCCAGCAGCAGCAGCAGGACCTGAGCAGACCCTGAACATCAGGTGGTGGCCTACTTGGAAAGCACTCTGAGCCACCCCAGATTAGAAGAGTCCGCTGGACTTACTGGGCAGCCAAACTGGATGTGTGGTCCAACTTGCCGAGTTTGCAGTGGAGAAGCTGTCCTGCCCGGCCAGTAGTGTGGCATCAGAGCGTGTGTTTTCAGTGCGGCGGGCCATGTTACCCCAAGAGACCCGCGTGTCCACTGAAATGTGGAACGCCTGACTTTTTCCAAGAATGGAATCAGGCGTGGGATCGTCTAGATTTACCACACACCAATGCCTTAGGCTCGTCAGACTACATCAGCCATGATGCCTCACCCAAACTGTGAGAAATGAGTCTGGGTTCGAAAACTACCTGCTCGATCCACTATTCTGATGCCGGCCACCCCCGTGATGCACACATCGTGTCAGACAGTTTTCCCATCTGCCTACCACCATCTTTACGCAGGGAACTGTATTGCCACCCACCTCCACACTCTGGTCATTGTGCCACTGTCTGACCTCATGCTGCTTGCTATGTGACTCCACACTGGTGTCATTGTTCCACTGTCTGACCTCATGCTGCCTGCTTTGGCTGCTGCCGTGACCTCCACACTGTGTCATTTTCCACTCTCTGACCTCATGCTTTGCTCCTGCCGCTGTCACCTCCACACTCCATTCATTGTGCCACTCAGTGTCCTATTCTTGTTTTTGCACCTCCAGAAAGTCATGTGCCACTGTCCTTACCTCATGCTGCTGCTGAGCGCTGCAGCCTTGACCTACACCTGTGTCAATGTCTCACTCTGTGGCCTACTCCTTTTTACCACCATCCAGAATGTCATAGAGCCACTATCTGACCTCATGCAGCTGCCGTGACCTACACCCTGTGTCATTGTGCCACTGCCTGACCTCATGCTGCTGCTGTTGGCTGCTGCCGTGACCTACACACGACATTGGTTTCCACTGTGCTGACATCATGCTGCATGTTGTGGCCTGCTGCCGTGACCTACAAACTCTGTCATTGTGCCACTGTCTGACCTCATGCTGGCTGCAGTGTCTGCTGCGTGACCTCCGACTTCTGTCCATTGTCCCACTCTGTGGGCCTACTCTGTATTTTGCCACCTCCAAATGCCTTGGTGCCACTGTCGACCTCTTGCTGCTGCTGTGTCTTCTGCCGTGACCTCTACTCTCTGTCATTGTCCACTCTGTGGCCTACTCCTGTTTTTGCCACCTCCAGAATGTTCATTGTGCCACAGTCTGACCTCATGCTGCTCTGTGTCTGCTGCCGTGACCTCCACTCTCTGTCATTGTCACACTCTGTGGCCTACTCCTGTTTTTTGCCACCTCAGAATGTCATTGTGCCACTGTCTGACCTCATGCTGCTGCTGTGCTGCCTGCCGTGACCTCCACACTGTCTCTTTGTGCCACTCTGGTCCTACTCCTGTTTTTGCCCGACATCCTAGTATTGTCATTGTGCCATACGGTCTGACATCATTCTGCCTGCTCGCCGTGACCTTCCACACTGTGTCATTGTGCCACTCTTTGGCCTACTCCTGTTTTTGACGACCTCCAGAATGTCATTGTGCCACTGTTCTGACCGTCATGCACTGCCGCCGTGTCCTCCGCTCTTCAGCCATTGAGCCACTCTGTGGCTTCCTTCGTGTTTTGACACTCACAGAATGTCATTGTGCCGAACTGCTGACCTCATGCTGCTGTGGCTGCCCGCCGTCACCCTCCACACTCTGTCACTGATGTTGCCACCTTAGCTCTCAGCTTGTTTTTCCAGCTGTCGCTGCCATGACTTTATCAGCTACATTCCCCCTCAGTTTTTTGGTCAGTTTTTGCCCTCTTAAGTGCCCAGGGAATGTGTTTATAGTGAAGCGATTCAAAGAGCGGCGGCAGTCCATGTGCGTTTCATACTAAAACACAACATTGTAAGAAGACCAAACCAAGCTCCCTCTGCATATTTAAGCATGGCACAATGTTCTACAGCACCCTGCAGGCTCTGTGCAGCCGGAAATAGCTGTTTTTTAATGTGATTCGTCCCGAAGTAATTCGGAACGAAGTTATTTTTTGCCGAGAAATTCGGCGAAGTGAACCTAACGAATTTCGGGAAATTCGCCCATCTCTAATCCAGACCCTTCTCCATAATCCTGGTCACTATAACTTGTTCTATTATTACATCTAGAAATGTATCCAGACCCTTCTCCAGAATCCTGGTCACTATAACTTGTTTTATTATTACATCTAGAAATGTCTCCAGACCCTTCTCCAGAATCCCGGTCACTATAACTTGTTCTATTATTACATCTAGAAATGTATCCAGACCCTTCTCCAGAATCCCGGTCACTATAACTTGTTCTATTATTACATCTAGAAATGTATCCAGACCCTTCACCAGAATCCCGGTCACTATAACCTGTTATATTATTATATCCAGAAATGTATCCAGACCCTTCTCCAGAATCCCAGTCGCTATAACTTGTTATATTATTACATCTAGAAATGTATCCATACCCTTCTCCAAAATCCCGGTCACTATAACTTGTTCTATTATTACATCCAGAAATGTATCCAAACCCTTCTCCAGAATCCTGGTCATTATAACTTGTTATATTATTACATCTAGAAATGTATCCAGACCCTTCTCCAGAATCCTGGTCACTATAACTTGTTATATTATTACTTCTAGAAATGTATCCAGACCCTTCTCCAGAATCCCGGTCACTATAACCTGTTCTATTATTACATCTAGAAATGTATCCAGACCCTTTTTGAACTCTGTTAGGGAATTCACCAAGTTTATCTGGCAAAGAGTTCCACAGTCTCACTGCTTTTAAAGTAAAGAATCCTTTTCCCACATTAATTTCAGATTGCACTCCTGGTCTAAACCTGCTGTCTGCGGAGCGGACTTAGATCGCTAAAAACGTTCTGACTCCCGTTTCCTTTTGTCTATTCACTTGGAATTCCCACTGAAATGAATGGAAGAGTCCCGACCACCTTTCCGTGAGACTTTCCGAGGCCCGTTTTCGAGATAGGAGCATGATCCACCTCTACGATCTGCACCTATCGCACATTTATGGCATATCGTGCCAGAGTTCAAAAAAGCGTTATAGCGCTTAAACCTGCGTGTACTGTGGAAAGGGAAAATGTGCCTGTTCAGAAAGAAGAGTAAATGTCCCTGTCGGGAACTGGTTAATTTATGCTTGCAATATTTTGGGATTGACATTGGGATTTTGGATAGTGTAAATGTTAGATGAGTCGCACCTCATGTTGATCAAGGAGGCTCGAGCTGTTCTTTTTATTTTCTTCACCTTGTTGGAAAATTTGGTTGTGTATTTTCTGAAAAACTGCATAAATTATACCTAATCTACAACATAACGTTTATTAAATCTATTAAAAATCTATAGACAAACAAGTCCCTTAGGGAATATACTTACCCCATCACAAGTGTATATACCAACCAGTGAAAAACATAATATCCATTATACCATCATATATTGATCTATGGGCAGAGCCAGCTCACGTTTTTTGTAGTGGCAAGCACAAACTTCATAATGCTCCCATACCATTCATGGCAATATTAACGAGATGTTCCAGATACAGCATCCATTATCTTCAAAGCATATAGGTCCGATATTAGATAGTACAAACACTATCCAATATCGGCAGCACACGACTAGCACTAAAAAACTATCAAAAAGAACATAGGAATTTTTTGGAAAAACATTTCTGCCACTTAGAATACATGAACAATTTTTGAGGTTCTTAGTTCAAATTTATGATCAAAACTGCTTAAGCCCACCTCCCAGTCAGCAAGGCGACCTCAATACAGGTGGGAACCTACTCTATTGATATCTCTCTTGGTGCCTGTTCAGATCTCCACACTTCAGGGGGAGAAGACTCCCGCTACAAGTTACTCAGCATTGATTTAGAAGCTTGTACAGGTGAGTGGAGTGCAAGAAAACCAAAGAGGGGTCAGCCACTATACAAACAGTCTAGAAAACATTAGATAGTACACTGGACATAAGTACAAGCCAGAAAATAGGAAACAATATGACCTAAAACTGACCCTGTATTCCCCCTACCTAATAGCGGGGTAGTCGCCCTGACAGGGGCGGTCTCACTTTGAGAGGTAACCCTAAGAGGAACTGCATACCGAATCAAGGAGGCCACTAGTGGGCAAAGCCCAGAGTATATAGATGGATACAAAACATCAAAAAAAGGTCCCGGTACGTTTCTCCCTCCTACAAGAAACGTAGGGTTCCTCAGGGGACAAAATAACAAAATAAATTAATAAAATACAGTGATGAGCTAAGAATACATTTCTTTAGGTATTACATAGCACTGGCGATGTAGGATGATACCTGTTGGCACTGATGTGTGATATGTGTATTTTCTGGCCAATTGAAGTCTTTGCTAGCTGACAATTCATTTGTGGTCATTAGGAGCCGATAGATTGTTAGGTGGCTGTAACCAGAAAAAGTTATAGCCTAAGGGTAGACGGATCAAAATAATATAGAAGTGTATCAGACCATACATTATTGGTGTATTGAAAAGGGTTGTCCAGTTATTTTATTGTTTTCTCAATAATATTAGGGTGGTGCTGCTGGAATAAAATACAAGTTTAAAAAACCTTATGTTTTTGTCCTCATTTTCGTTCATGTGCTGCTGCCAGGCTCGGACTGGCCCACAGGGTAGAAAGGGAAACCTCCCGTGGACCCCTGAGCATGAAGACCTGGAGTTGTTTTTTAACTCGATATACATCCTCAGAAGAGGCAAAAAGCGAGAGGCCGAGTATAGGAGGCACAAAGCGAGAGGCCGAGAATAGGAGGCACAAATGCGAAGAGCGCGGGGTATAGGAGGCACAAGCGAGAGGCCGAGTATAGGAGGCACAAAGCGGAGAGGCGAGTATAGGAGGCACAAAGCGAGAGGCCGAGTTAGGAGGCACAAAGCGAGAGGGACGAGTATAGGAGGCACAAAGCGAGAAGCCGAGTATAAGAGGCACAAAGCGAGATGCCGAGGTATAGGAGGCACAAAGCGAGAGGCGAGTATAGGAGGCACAAAGCGAGAGGCAGGGGTATAGGAGGCACAAAGCGAGAGGCCGAGTATAGGAGGCACAAAGCGAGAGGCCGAGTATAGGAGGCACAAAGCGAGAGGCGAGTATAGGAGGCACAAAGCGAGAGGACGAGTATAGGAGGCACAAAGCGAGAGGCGAGTATAGGGGAGGGCGGTAGGGCAAAAAAGCGAGAGGCAGAGTTAGGAGGCACAAAGCGAGAGGCAGAGTATAGGAGGCACAAGCGAGAGGCAGAGTATAGGAGGCACAAAGCCAGAGGCAGAGTATAGGAGGCACAAAGCGAGAGGCAGAGTTTTAGGAGGCACAAAGCGAGAGGCGAGTATAGGAGGCACAAAGCGAGAGGCCGAGTATAAGGGGGCACAAAGCGAGAGATTGAGGCGGGGCCGAGTATAGGAGGCACAAAGCGAGAGGCCGAGTATAGGAGGCACAAAGCGAGAGGCCGAGTATAGGAGGCACAAAGCGAGAGGCCGAGTATAGGAGGCACAAAGCGAGAGGCAGAGTATAGGAGGCACAAAGCGAGAGGCAGAGTATAGGAGGCACAAAGCGAGAGGCGAGTAAAGGAGGCCCAAAACGAGAGGCAGAGTATAGGAGGCACAAAGCGAGAGGAGAGTATAGGGGGCACAAGCGAGAGGCCGAGTATAGGAGGCACAAGCGAGAGGCGAGTATAAGAGGCACAAAGCGAGAGGCAGAGTATAGGAGGCACAAAGCGAGGAGGCCGAGTATAAGAGGCACAAAGCGAGGGAAAGGCGAGTATAGGAGGCACAAAGCGAGTGAGGGCCCAGTATAGGAGGCACAAAGCGAGATGCCGAGTATAGGAGGCACAAAGCGAGAGGCCGAGTATAGGAGGCACAAAGCGAGAGGCCGAGTATAGGAGGCACAAAGCGAGAGGCAGTGTATAGGAGGCACAAAGCCAGAGGCCGAGTAAAGGAGGCACAAAAGCCTGAGGAGAGGTATAGGAGGCACACCGCGAGAGGCCGAGTATAGGAGGCACAAAGCGAGAGGCAGAGTATAGGAGGCACAAAGCGAGAGGCCGAGTATAGGAGGCACAAAGCGAGAGGCCGAGTATAGGAGGCACAAAGCGAGAGGCCGAGTATAGGAGGCACAAAGCGAGAGGCCGAGTATAAGAGGCACAAAGCGAGAGGCCGAGTATAGGAGGCACAAAGCGAGAGGCCGAGTATAGGAGGCACAAAGCGAGAGGCCGAGTATAGGAGGCACAAAGCGAGAGGCCGAGAATAGGAGGCACAAAGAGAGACGCAGAGAAAAGGAGGCACAAAGCGAGAGGCCGAGTATAGGAGGCACAAAGCGAGAGGCCGAGTATAGGAGGCACAAAGCGAGAGGCCGAGTATAGGAGGCACAAAGCGAGAGGCCGAGTATAGGAGGCACAAAGCGAGAGGCCGAGTATAGGAGGCACAAAGCGAGAGGCCGAGCATAGGAGGCACAAAGCCAGAGGCCGAGCATAGGAGGCACAAAGCCAGA
Source organism: Phyllomedusa bahiana (assembly GCA_025379985.1). Classification (NCBI taxonomy): domain Eukaryota; kingdom Metazoa; phylum Chordata; class Amphibia; order Anura; family Hylidae; genus Phyllomedusa; species Phyllomedusa bahiana. The sequence continues at coordinate 60,982 of JAODAL010005459.1, forward strand.
GGCCGAGCATAGGAGGCACAAAGCGAGAGGCCGAGCATAGGAGGCACAAAGCGAGAGGCCGAGCATAGGAGGCACAAAGCGAGAGGCCGAGCATAGGAGGCACAAAGCGAGAGGCCGAGCATAGGAGGCACAAAGCCAGAGGCCGAGCATAGGAGGCACAAAGCCAGAGGCCGAGCATAGGAGGCACAAAGCCAGAGGCCGAGCATAGGAGGCACAAAGCGAGAGGCAGAGCATAGGAGGCACAAAGCGAGAGGCCGACTAAATGAGTCACAAAGCGAGAGGCCGAGTATATGAGCCACAAAGCGAGGGGGCCGAGTATAGGAGGCACAAAGCGAGAGGCGAGTATAAGAGGCACAAGCGAGAGGCCGAGTATAGGAGGCACAAAGCGAGAGGCCGGTATAGAAGGCACAAAGCGAGAGGCCGAGCATAGGAGGCCCAAAGCGAGAGGCCGAGCATAGGAGGCACAAAGCGAGAGGCCGAGCATAGGAGGCACAAAGCGAGAGGCCGAGTATAGGAGGCACAAAGCGAGAGGCCGAGCAGAGGAGGCACAAGGCGAGAGGCAGGTACAGTCATTAACAGTAGCTGTGGGGCAGATCCTCAAACTGCGGCCCTCCAGCTGTTGGGAACCTACAACTCCCATCAGTCCCACTGTTATAGATTGTACAAATGCATGATGGGAGATGTAGTTTCCCAACAGCTGGAGGGCCGCAGTTTGAGGATGCCTGCTGTTGGGTGGGCCCCTAAAATAAACTCCACCAGTGGGCCCATAAAAACTCAGTTGGTGGGCCCCTAGAATCAACTGCACTTGTGGGCCTTTGGCACCCTAGTCCGACCCTGGCTGCTGCTGTCCGTCGTCTCCTCCGGCCTTCCTTGGGATCAGCAGCGTTGCCTTCTCCTTATGTCACATTCGGAAACTAACAACTCCAAGCGGTGATGTCAGGCAGTAACATGACGATCCGGCCGCTAGGAACAGAATGCACACAGAAAAATAGACATGGATTTCAGTCCCACCTGCCCCCTATGCAAATTTCTCTGATATTTAGGACACGGATTAGCAACAGTCAATCCTGGCCACTGATGTCTTTTCCTGCACTGAGTTTGCATGGAAAATGCATAAATTATTGACAGGAGCATGTGCGGAAAAAATATGCGTCTTAGTTCACAATTTTAATAGTGGCGCTTATTTCTGTTGGAAACAATAAGTCAATGCAAGGGCTTTTTTTGTTTGTTTGTGTCTTTTAGTGCCTAAAATTCACATTTCACGTACCAAAATACACACTAAGAGGCTATTCACACGACCGTTTATCCAGAGGGTATTTGTCCTGTTTTCGTGCCATGCACACGGCCGCCGGGAGACAGCTTTTCCCCACGATTAGCAGAGAAAAACCCTCCCCCTTCACATAGACACGTTCATCTTCCGTCTGAAAACCGGTCGGAAGAATGAACATGTTCTATCCGTGCAGTGGGGAGTGCTGCATGGATTTTCCATTAAGGTTCATGGAAAAGTTTTTTCAGCCGGTTTGCAGCCGTCTGAAAAACGGTGCCATGGGTACATGGCCTAAGGGTATGTTCACACAGCTGATTTTGACGCTATTTTCTAAGCAGTTTTTGGAGCATTTATGCTCCCAAAACAGCATCAGAAATGCCCCCCAGTTCATTTTCATTGATTCCTATGTAAAACAGCGTGTAGTTCACTCATGACGAGGTTTTTGCACTCTCTTTTGGAAGCTGTTTTGGGTGTTGAAAAAGAAGAGTCATGCCAATTCTTGAAGCGTTTCTCAGCCCGTTTTTTGGCGCGTTTTTCGGCACGCTTTTTGACCTGGCAATTAATTTGTATGGGTGAAAACAGTGTTGAAAACCTCGTCCAATAAGGAGCAGAAAAACGCCTCTAAAACCTCTTCTAAAGAAGCGTGTTTCAGGCGAGGTTTGATGCTGTTTTGGGAGCTGATCCGCTCCGAAAACCGCGTCTAAATCAGGCGTGTGAACATACCCTAACAATACACCATGTGAACCCAGCCTACAATTGAAGGTCCTGGAGGAGACGGCTTCAAATTATTATTATTATTTTTTATTTTTTAGAGGCTGCCTTGAAGGAGATCGGGATAGTTTTACTTCGTGTGTTTATTTGCATTGTGGAAAAGCTTCTAGGTAGGAATCTTGCAGTAGCTAAAGCTGACTTGATACTTGTTAGTTGGGATGGATGGTCGTCCAGGCTGATAAATTAGAAAAATAACTTGTTTGGTGTAAACTGAGCCTGTTTCTGAGCAGAAATGTTCGGCCTTTTATCCTCCTGAGTGTGATTGAAAGGGTGAGAAGTTAATTTGGCAGTTTTGCTTCTATGGTTTCATAATGTCTCTCTTCCCCCCCCCTCCCTTCTGCTCCAGTCAAATACCATGATTTCAGAGCTCTGCAGCTACCCTCATACAAGGCAAGAGCATGACCCCAAACGAAACCCCTCTCCCCAGGGCACATCCTGAGCTGCAACAGCTTGGCTCAAGTGTTTTTTATGAACAGCCGTCCAGAGCACTTGATCTAAATCATGCCATTTCCTTCACAGCATGGTACAGTTAACAAGTCAGTGCATCAACACAATCTGCAGATGGCAGTTCAAAAGGTGCCTTTTCCACAGCAAGATAAAGTGCAAGACATTCTGTGGCTATTCTCATTATTGCCTGAATGTGGCCAGGGGCTCTGTCAGGGTGGAGGGGAGGGAAAAAAAGCAGGCCGAGGCGGTTTTAAAAAAAACAAGGGAGCTGAGCTACCCTTTGACTTTTCCCCTTTTTCTTTTCCCAGATCTCGGCAAAATTTCGGGGCAGGAAATCATCGGAGGTTGAAACTTTTGTGTAATGTAACATTGTATAATAAGTATTACGCCGGCATAGGGCTAGGAGGTGTGAAGTACAGAAATTCAGGAATATAACGTGTAGTGCACCGCAGGTATGACGAAATTGTTCAATAGTCGCTGAAAATTTACTTTTCATGTTTTTTTGAATGATGAAACTTTATACAGTGCCTTGCGAAAGTATAATAAAAATAATTTTTTTATTTATATGCCCAAATTTCCGCAGACTTTCATGGAGGAAAAAAGCAAGACAAAAAGACATTCATTATAAAAACCCCTGTCGAAGAGCATGGGGTTATGGGTGAAACAAAGGGGAAGTGCTTGGTTTACAATGGCCCGGCCATGTTACATAAATAGGGAGTAGTTTCATGAAAAGGGTGAACCGCCATCCCAAACCATACTTCTATTTTCAGATAAGTGCTGTGGGTGAAAAAGTGCGGAAGTGATGAATGTGTACAGAATTTGGGGGAAAAGGGGCATGCCCCCATAGCACGGTTTTTTAGTCGGTTTGGGTTTTTCAGACCCCCTGAAAAAACGGCCGAAAATGACCAATTGTTCTATGGAAAACCGTGAGCGCCCCCACTGCAGGGGTTTTTCCCGTCGGGGTTTCCCGCAGCCCGGCGGCAAAAACTTTGTAAAAGCAAAATCTTCCATCCGGTTTTCAGACGGAATTGGGGTTTTCTAATGGGGGGGGGGAGGGTGTTTCCGCTCACGCGGAGAAAAGCCGTCCCCTTCGGGCTGTGGGGCGGCCGAAAAACAGGAGACATACCGGCTGGGAAAAAGGCCGGTTTTTGTCCTATGCGTGGGACTCACCTAAAGTTCTGTTGGGGGTTGTTCTGTTGTCACTGTTTATTTTCATGTTTTTTGAATGATGACATTTTATACAGTGCCTTGCGAAAGTATAATATTAATCTTTATATAGCGCCAACATATTCCGCAGCACTTTACAATATAGAGGGGAATAGCACGACAAATTCAACTTCATTATAAAAAAAATCTGAAAAATGGACACAAGGTGTGAGGGCCTGTCCAGGCTTCAATCTATTGGTGTATGGGGGAAAAAAAGGGTGCAAGTGCTTGGTTTTTTAATGGTCCCCCCCTGTTACTTAAAATAAAAGTTAAATAAAAAAAAGTGGTTGACCCCGCCTCCCCAAAATACATTATGTTTTGTTAAGTGGTGTGGGTGCCAAAGTTCGGGAAATGATAAAAGTGTGACAGAATTTGGGGGGATAATTGTTAGTAGGAAATCTGTTCACGTGCTCCTTTCATTTATTTTTTTGTTTTTTTTAAGATGAAACTTTTACAGTCTTGCGAAAGTTTAAAAACAATTTTTATATGCGCCACATATTCCGCACCTTTCAATTTTAGGGGGAATAAGCACGACAAACAGACATTTACATTAAAAAAAGTATGAAAATAGACGGGAGGTGGAGGGTGCTCGCAAGAGTTACAATCTTTTGGGTGTTGGGTTTAAACAAAGGTGACAAGTTTGGTTTACTTTTGGGCCAGCCATGTTACATAAATATGGGGTAGTAACATAAAAAGTGGATGAACCTGCATCCCCACCCTTTTCCATATACAGTAAGTGCTGTGGGTGCCAAAGTGAGGGAAATGATGAATGTTGGGAAAATTTTTGGGGGGTTAACAATAAGGGATCTTGATAGGCTTGTCTAAGAAGAGGAGTTTTCAGAGAGCACTTAAAACTGTGAGGGTTGTGAGTGTGCCTGATCACATGGGGTAACATGTTCCAGAGAACTGGTGCAATATGTGCAAAATCTTGGAGACGGGCATGGGAGGTTCGCATGAGTGAGGTGTGTAATCTTAGATCAGTAGCAGAGTGGAGAGACCGGGTAGGGTGGTAGACAGAGATGAGGGAGGTGCAGCGCTGTGGAGAGACCGGGTAGGGTGGTAGACAGAGATGAGGGAGGAGATGTAGGGGGTGCAGCGCTGTGGAGAGACCGGGTAGGGTGGTAGACAGAGATGAGGGAGGAGATGTAGGGGGGTGCAGTGCTGTGGAGAGACCGGGAAGGGTGGTAGACAGAGATGAGGGAGGAGATGTAGGGGGTGCAGCGCTGTGGAGAGACCAGGTAGGGTGGTAGACAGATGAGGGAGAAGGTGTAGGGGGGTGCAGCGCTGTGGAGAGAGCGGGTAGGGTGGTAGACAGAGATGAGGGAGGAGATTAGGGGGGTGCAGCGCTGTGGAAAGCTTTATGGGTGAGAGTGATGAGTTTATGTTGTATTCTGTACTGTACTTCGGCCACCTTGAACTTTTTAACCTTTTGCCACATTTCAGGCTTCAAACATAAAGATATAAAATTAAATATTTTTCGTGAGGAATCAACAACAAGTGGGACACAATTGTGAAGTGGAACGAAATTTATTGGATATTTTGAACTTTTGTAAAAAATAAAAACCTGAAAAGTGGGGCGTGTAATATTATTCGGCCCCTTTACTTTCAGTGCAGCAAACTCATTCCAGAAGTTCAGTGAGGATCTCTGAATGATCCAATGTCGTCCTCAATGACTGATGATAAATATAATCTACCTGTGTGTAATCAAGTCTCCGTATAAATGCACCTGCTCTGTGATAGTCTCAGGGTTCTGTTTAAAGTGCAGAGAGCATCATGAAGACCAAGGAACACACCGGGAAGGTCCAGGATACTGTTATGGAGAAGTTTAAAGCTGGATTTGGATCCAAAAAGATTTCCCAAACTTTAAATATCCCAAGGAGCCCTGTGCACTGTATATGGAGGATTAGCTACTAAGGGCTCGTCCCCACGGCAAGGGTTATTGGTCGGTTTTTCAGACAGTTTGTGGTTTTACAAACCGTCTGAAAACCGACCATGCAGCACTCCCCTACAGACTTCAACAGAAAATCCGTGCAGCAGTCCCCACTGCATGGATTTTCCACCAGAATTTTTTTTTTTTAACTATTTATTATTGAATTTAAGGATATGACATCATAAATTGCTAGAAAAGCAATAAAATGGTGCAAATCTTGTAACGATAGATAACAATTAAACAGTTTGATCAAACGAAGATGATCTACACTATAGTCATTTATAACCATATACATCAATATTTAAAGACTAACAACAGGACAGAAACACGGGTGCTTGAAAATGACCCCATTGAGGGGTTCAAACATTGCTTGTATGGATTTGGGTGATTAAATCACTATTTTTCTGCATTTTGGTGTTGCTGCTTTTTTCCTCTTTTCTCATTTTGGAGGATTTGGGTCATACTTTTGAGCTTTGCATACCGTTTTTTTTATATTGTTTTTTGGCAGTGCTGTATCCTTCGCCTTTTTTTTTATTTTGAAACATAAACACAGGACAAGACACATAATGGACCAAGGGGGGCAGTGGAAGGGATAGAGAATGAGTTGAGAACCAAAATGTATATAGTTTTAAGAATATTATCCAATAAGGAATTTCACGTCAATGGAGCTCAAAAAGAGTGTCCCTCATGGACCAAACAGAGTAGAAATTATCCAATTTATTATTAATGGAGGCCGTAAGGCAGTGTTTCTCAACTCCAGTCCTCAAGACCCACCAACAGGCCAAGTTTTCAGGATTTCCTAAGCATTTCACAGGTGATATAATTATTGTCAGTGCTTTCTGTGGGAGACCCTGAAAACATGACCTGTTGGTGGGTCTTGAGGACTGGAGTTGAGAAACACTGCCGTAAGGTATTCCATATTTCTCATCTCTTTAAGCCGCCTATATAAATCTGATATATCTGGCACTGTGGGAAGCTTTCAAAAATATGAAATTAAGCATCGTGACGCAGTAAGTACATATAGAATCATTTTCCCCAATTGTTTTTTAATTGGAGAAAGCCAGATATTGAATACCGCTGGATGGTTTTTTACACCACCGACAAGTTAGTGTAGAGAAGCCGTTCTCTAGCCTGGAAATAATGAGATGAGATGTGAGGTCATGTATGCAGGATCTGCTGGAGGCGATACTATTTCTCAGAACAAATTCAAGAGACCCCACGAATGTTCCTGCAGGGCTTTGCATATTTTACAATTTTTTTGTGTTCTACAGTCTTTACCCAATAAAATTATTTTAAACATGAAAGCAAAATGGTAACATGTTTTGAACTTGTGACTTTCAGGCTCCAATCTCTCCATCCACTACAGCTTTGTACATGAGGCGACTGAAATTTTTTTATATACAGCCATCTTACCGATCTTATTACATAAATTTGATTGCAAGTATTTAGCATCTGTTTAGTTCTGCAGATTCTTTCCCTGTAACTGCATTGTTACTGTTTTGCTCCTAAAATCAAAATGTTAATTTTTATTATTTTTGTTAATATTTGGGAAATCCAACCTTTTGGGTTTTCAACTGCTGAATCTTCGGGGCTCTGAATCAGAATCAAGCATATTTTCCCACAAAATTTCTGATCCCAGGTCTCTTGTACAACATTCCCAATGTTGGTGCAGACTGGATTGGATACAAAATACAGCTTTTTTTTCAACTTACCCACAAGTGTTCAAAAGATCAAAACATTGTTACCCTTTTGCTTGTCAATGTCTATTCTACCTAAATAGTTTGATTATTGTTCGAAGGTGACAAAAAAGCTGATCTTTACCAATTTTACTACAGTAAAGTCCCTCACTTAACATGCGCCATGTATGAGGGAGTCGGAGCTTTGGGAATTTGATGATTCGAAGTTGGGGCTTTGGCTTGCCGACTCCACAGCCCTGGGAAATCCTGCACCTTCACGGTCCTATTTGCAGGCTGCCAGCCCGCTCACTGTATGTTGTGGAGGCCTGTTGTAAGGTATGGAAAAAAAAAAAGGTAGCTGTTACATATGGGGGTGAGAGAGCACTGTTTGGCCTCCATTGGTGGCTTATGGCTACTTTCGATGTATGCCCCAGGACACGGGTATCAAACCTCTTTTAAGTGAGGGTCACATTAATATTATCATTGCCCTCAAATGACTAGGGTGCCTGGGTTCAACTGTATGAGCTGTGCCACCATCTGTGAGTTGCTGTGTGGAGGTGCGTGCCAAGCTCTTAAAGGGGTTTTGCCAGAATGTGCCTTATCTGCTAAGAAGCTAAGTAAACAAGCCAGGCTGAGCTAAGAGAGAGAGAGATACACAGCCAGAGCACAGAGCCATGCATAAGGGACCGTGTGAAATGTTAACTCAAATAATCAAACTACAACTAGTGGATTCTGTATACAAAAGACAACACCTTTTCTCCACAGCAGCTTGAAAGCTTTTCATGTTCTCTGTCATCAGATAAAGCAGGAGATTACTCAGATTTAAACACACTACAACTAGTGGATTCTGTATCAAAACACAACATATTTCTACCCGGTGCCTTGAAAGCTTCTTCATGTTCTCTGTCATCAGATAAAGCAGGGATCTACTCTATAATCCACTCATAGTGGAATATACAAAACAACATATTTCTACCAGGTCCTTGAAGCTTCTTCATGTTCTCTGTCATGATAACAGGGATCTATCAATAATCACTCTACAAATGGATTCGTATACAAAACACAACATATTTCTACCCGGTGCCTTGAAAGCTTCTTCATGTTCTCTGTCATCAGATAAAGCAGGGATCTACTCATATAATCACACTACAACTAGTGGAATCCGTATACAAAAGACAACATATTTCTACCCGGTGCCTTGAAAGCTTCTTCATGTTCTCTGTCATCAGATAAAGCAGGGATCTACTCATATAATCACACTACAACTAGTGGATTCTGTATACAAAACACAACATATTTCTACCCGGTGCCTTGAAAGCTTCTTCATGTTCTCTGTCATCAGATAAAGCAGGGATCTACTCATATAATCACACTACAACTAGTGGAATCCGTATACAAAAGACAACATATTTCTACCCGGTGCCTTGAAAGCTTCTTCAGCTCCCTCTCATCAGATAAGAAGCTTTCTCTGTGCAAGCCCGGCCAGCAGCTCCTGTCAGGTCGTATCTAATGGAAGCTTTTGAGTAACTAAGGGCAGGTAAGGCAGCCTGTAGTTCTCTCAGGCTGCAATTTTTGTAATCACATATATTTAGAAAAGTGATTAAATACCCATTTTGGAGGATCCCACGTCAACATTACATCGTGGCAAAACCCCTTTAATCCAAGATGACAGCCACTCACTACACTGGCGCCTTTGCCAAACACTGGCTAGATGCTCCGTAAAAAGCGGAGAGCTGGTCCTCCTGCTTCTAGACTGTGTCTATTCCTACTGGCTGGGTCTCGGATCTCAAGGGCCACACAGATTCGGGCTTATGGGCCTTGAGCTTTACACCTGAGGCTTTCCCAGTGTATATGTCTAACAATGAGATGTGTATACGACCTAAAGTAACTCTGAGAAGATGCAGCTCTTGCACCTGGGGTCCTATGATCAGTTGGTTCTATTCCGAAATACCTTTTGTTCACCCCGACCCCTCTATTGTGCACCATGTTCATCCTGCCGGTTTTATTCAGTGCCTGCATATTCCATACTACTGCATAACAATTGAAGCCATTCACCTCAAAGGCTGACCCAGTAAAGCTTACAATCTAATTTCCTGGCCTAGTACATAAACAAATATGTCCTAGGATTGTGTGGGCAGTCAATTAACCTACCAATATAGTTTTAGTAGGAATACGTGGCCCCAGTAAACACAGGCAATAATGCTAAACAGTGCGCCCTTTATATACAAGTGGACCCATTGATATTAAGAGACATTGGGCTTCCAGTCCTTCCCCCTACATCAGGAGGTTTTTCTGTTACTTGAAACAGTTTTGTTTAGGCCACGCATAGCCCCGGGCTCTCCGGCCCAGTAGGGGTTAACATGCAAACAACCTGTCGTTAAATGCTCTCTCATTAGTTGCCTTTCAATGAAATGCAAAGGAAGTAGTGACAGTGCACAGCACTCACTCTGCTTAATTTATCTCAAGAGTACAGGAAGGGGGAATGTCATTTCCTAAGCAAGGTCTTAAAGATCAAAAGGGGTTAGGAAAACCACCAGTGGATCCAGGAATCCACAAGCATGCCGGTACAGAGCCTCCACTGTGCTGCCCAGCCTTGTACTACATTCATTTCATCCTAATAAACTTTGAGCTTTGGAACATGGTTGTTAAAAGAAAACCGGCCACATTCCATATACAGCAAGTTACAATGACCCCAGGATACAATATTTGCAACATACAATGATCTTTCTTGGGACATTGCATGCTGAGTGTAGTTTCAAGATGCAATGTCGCAGATACGGATCCAACCAATTATCATGAACGTTTTACTTGTAAAGCCTTTGTGATAATGAGGTGCATACAGTGATTGAAAGTCTATAGCACCTCTCTACAGTACAGTGCGGTACTACATGTCCTGTACTGCTCTTACATGTATTAGTGAGGTGCATGCAGTGATTAGTGGTCTATAGCTCTCTCTACAGTACAGTGCGGTACTACATGTCCTGTACTGCTCTTACATGTATTAGTAAGGTGCATGCAGTGATTGGGGTCTATAGCTCTTCTCTACAGTACAGTGCGGTACTACATGTCCTGTACTGCTCTTACATGTATTAGTGAGGTGTATACAGTGATTGAAAGTCTATAGCTCCTCTCTACAGTACAGTGCGGTACTACATGTACTGTACTGCTCTTACATGTATTAGTGAGGTGCAGGCAGTGATTGGCGGTCTATAGCACCTCTCTACAGTACAGTGTGGAACTTCATGTCCTGTACTGCCTTACATGTATTAGTGAGGTGCAGGCAGTGATTGGCGGTCTATAGCGCCTCTCTACAGTACAGTGCAGCACTTCATGTCCTGTACTGCTCTTACATGTATTAGTGAGGTGCAGGCAGTGATTGGTGGTCTATAGCGTCTGTCTATAGTACAGTGCGGTACTACATGTCCTATACTGATCTTACATGTATTAGTGAGGTGTTTGCAGTGTATAGCTCCTCTCTATAGTACAGTGTATTACTACATGTCTTGTACCGCACTTACATGTATTACTGAGGTGCAGGCAGTGATTGGTGGTCTATAGCGCTCTACAGTACAGTGCGGTACTACATGTCCTGTACTGCTCTTACATGTATTAGTGAGGTGCATGCAGTGATTGGTGGTCTATAGTGCCTCTCTACAGTACAGTGCGGTACTTCCTTTCCTGTACTGCTCTTACATGTGATTAGGATTTGGAATGTCATGCAGTGATTGTGGTCTATAGTGCCTTGACAAGTCTGCGGTACTTCCTTTTCCCTGTACTCCCCTTCCTGTATTATTTGAATCAGCAGTATTATGGTCTTTAGCGCCCTCTAAGTAAGTGGGGGTATACATTCCTGTCTGCTCTACATGTTTTTTTGTGGGTGCATGCATTGATTGGGGGTCAACCCCTCTTACAGTACGTGCGGTACTAAATGCCCCTTTACTGCTCTTAATTTTAGTGGGTGCAGCAGTGATTGGGGTCTATGCGTCTATCTACAATAAGTGTGGTAACATGCCCTGTACTGCTCTTACATGTATTAGTGAGGTGTATACAGTGATTGAAAGTCTTGCACCTCTCACGTACATGGGGTACTACATTCCCTGTACTGCTCTTCAGTATTAGTGAGGTGCATGAGTGTTTGGGGGTCTAACGCCTCCCTACATACAAGCATATACATGTCCTTACTGCTCTTACATGTATTAGTGCAGTGCATGCAGTATTGGCGTCTTAGCGTCATCTCAATACAGTGTGGTATCATGTCCTGTACGCTTTTCTATTTTAGGATGGCAGATCATTTGGGCACCCAATTTTCTTTTTTTTACCGGGTACATTGTGTATATAGGACATGACCCAAAAGAAGCTCTTGTCCTCAACATAGAAAATGATGTTTTCCAGTTTCCAGCAGCTCTTTCTGAGGTTATTTGGAAGGAGGTGCTTTATCTGGATAAGCATCTGCGTAACTCTCTTTATTCTTACATTTTGCATTATGTTAGGGGTCGTATTTTGGGGCCTCGGAATCAGTCATCAGTTTTCCATAAAGTTATGGTTTCATCATACATTGGTCATCCCTAAACCGACTAATATTGAATGTTGAGGGAGCACTGTTCTGCCTTCAGTAAGTGCAGCATTGGATAGGGACAGGCTCACAATTTTAAGCAGTGTGTTACTAACCTAAAGCAGTTTAGCAGAACTTTATTGTGAATCTTGCAGCGTGCGAATACTGCAGTATATTGCTGAGCCCCCTCCTGCCCTATGCACCTGCCCTGATTGACACTTTCCTCCATAGTCCCAGGAATAGATAGAGTACTGTCAATCAGCGGAGGGTAGGTGGAGCAAGAGGCGGCTCATGAGCATGCTAGAATTATCTATCAGCATGTGCTCTCCAGTCTGCCCTGTAAGTTTTAGATGCCTCTACCCGAGATAAGTGCAGGTCCGACCGGTTGTCCTGTCTGCTCTGTACCTTTCAGGGCCCCATAACCGAGACAGGTGCAGATCCCAAAGGTGGGACCCGCACCTATAGGACTTTGATTGCATATCTTAAGAGATATTCCATCAAAATCAATGTTGGTAACCATGGATTTGGAGTCGGAGTCGGTGCCTATTTTACAGGAGTCGGAGTCGTCATAAAATGCAACGACTCCCAAAATATATAATAAGTTGGTCCAGTTAGTTCGAGGCAAAGAGCAAGAGGAATTGGGTCCGGCCAATGCTACTGCTCCCATATCTTCAGCCTCATCACATGAGGAGGGTAATTGATGACATGGAGCAGGCAAAGCGCTGCCCCAGGGGAAAGATCCCGCTCCCAGGGCAAACAGATTTCAGCAAAATTTTTCACCTGTTTTCAAACAAGTAGACGAGTTTAACCATTCATCAAAACTGACTGTGGCTGAGGCAATTCCTTTATACCCTGACATTGTTAGAGATGCTGCCCCTGTGGTCACCGCTTTGCCCCCAACCCAAGTTAGTGTAGAGAGGCCGTTCTCTAGCCTGGAAATAATGAGATCAGATGTGAGGTCGTGTATGCAAGATCTGATGAAGGTGATACTCTTTCTCAGAACAAATTCAGAGACTTCACAAATGTTCCTGCAGTGTTTTGCATATTTAAAAAAATTTTGTGTCCTAAAGTCATATCCAATAAATATTTTACACTGACAAGCAAAATGGTAACAATGGTTTGAATCTTGTGACTTTCAGGCTCACCACCTCTCACCATCCACTACAGCTTTGTACATGAGGCTACTGTAATTTTTATATACAGTCATCTTACCGATCTTATACATAAATGTGACCCGCAAGTATTTAGCATCTGCTCAGCTCTGCAGATTCTTTCCTGTAACTGCATTGTTACTGTTTTGCTCCTAAAAATCAAAATGTTAATTTGTATTATTTTCTTAATATTTGGGGAACCCGCCTTTAGTTTTCAATACTGCCTGAATCCTTCTGGGCTCTGCATCAGATTCAAGCAGGTTTTGACCAAAATCTGATCCCCGGTCTCTTGTACACATTCCCAATGTTGGTGCAGACTGGACTTGGATACAAATACATGCTTTTCTTCAACTCTACCCACAAGTGTTCAAAATGACAAAACATTTGTTACCCTTTTGCTTGTCAGCGTCTGTTCTACCTAAATAGCTTGATTATTGTATCATAAGGTGATAAACAGCCGGATGTTACCATTTTACTACAGTAAAGTTATCACTTAAGCATGCGCCGTGTATGAGGGAGTCGGAGTCAGAGTCGGAGGTGGGAATTGAGGGGATCGGCTCGGTTGGTAAGCGGTGGAACCCCTTTCACAGAGGCGATATCAGTGGAGCTAACCCGCATCACTCTTTTCGGAGCCAACAAGGATTCACTCAAAAGCATAAAATCTTTTTTTTTTTCCCCACACCATGAAATCTGTAATGTGGAAAGTCCCACACTAAAGTTCGCTCAGCTCGACATCAATATAAATGGCGGTAATTACACACAAATTTTAACAAGGAGTCCAGACTTGAATTTCTCATTAAAATACATTGTGTGAACCTATCCATATGGCAAATAAGATTGATAATACAGCATCAAACAGCGCCTTTTAATTATTCCCATTAGCAGTGACCTGTCCGAGTATGAAATACACATTGTGAGCATATTGAAGATAACATTTAGATAAAAAAAATTTTAAAATTTTATGAAAAATTAGTGAGCTGTAATCACACTGGCATAAAAAACAAGCCTATGTCAACAGCTTTTGAAGCTAGACTCACCCCTTCCAAAAATAGAGATACAGTACTGAAATATCACCTTCTTCCCAGACATCCCAAAAGAAAAAACTTTTTTTTTTACAGGTAATGTAAATCAATCTAATAAAAAGTTTATTTATTTATTATGTATTTTGCATATGCATTGTGTTATCTCTCTTGTATGTAGCCTGAATTTCTCCCGTACTTATTCATAGCTCACTCACTATTTTTGCTGGTGCGTCACTGTACATACATTTTCTTATCCTGTACTGATCCGAGTTACATCCTGTATTTTCTCCAGAGCACACTCACTATTCTGCTGGGGCAGCATTACATAATTACTTTTCCTTTTTGTTTGAGTTACATCCGTATTATCCTCCAGGCGCACTCATATTTTGCTGGGGCAGTCACTGTCATACATTACTTATCCTGTACTGTCCTGAGTTCATCCGTATTATCCCCAGAGCTGCACCATTTTGCTGGTGCGTTTGGTACTACATTACTTTCGTACTGATCCTGAGTTACATCCTGTTTATCCTCCTCCTGCACCACTATTCTGCTGGGAGCCTGTACATACATTACTTACCCTGTACTGATCCTTTTACTCCTGTATTACCCTCCAGCCCTGCCTCATATTCTGTGGTGCGTTTACATACATTACTTTTCCTGTACTGTCCGGTTACACCCTGTTTTAAACTCCGAGCTGCCCTCACTTTCTGCGGGTCCCGTCCTTTTACATAATTATTTCTTGTACTGATCTGGTTACTCTGTATATCCTCCAAGCTGCCTCACTTTCTGTGGTGCAGTGCTTGTCATTTCATTACTATCCAGGGATACAACCAGTGTTTTATAGCTTTTTTTTTTTTTTTTTTTGTTTTTTTACAGTTGATATTTTTTGTTTCTCAACCTCCCAACATTGTCGATAAAGTTTCACATCTTACAAAACATAAATATAACATTTATTTCTCATATAGATTTTGTTGTCTTAATCCATAAAGCAGCAAGGTACAGCAGCAGGTAAAGCGTGCATGTTTTTACTACAAGTGGGGGCATACTCGGGGGGACATAAAATTTTTAAAAAAGAGGCAAGATAAGATGTTTTTTGACTTAGGGGCCCGGAAACCCAGGAGGGGTGTTGGATAAGGGAATCTGTAAGATGATATTTAGATGTTAAAATAATAGAGGAAACTAAATATTATATAGGCAAGCCAGTCCTCAACAACACTGCATTCAATTTTTCTTTCCAATTATATTACCACAAAAAAAAAAATGCTACACTTAAGCATCTGATGTCAATTAGAGAAAATTGCTGAGAAGAAAAAAAAATTTGACAATATCTGCAAGATTTTAGAAAATCTCTGATCTTCATCATGCCTGTAGGTCACAGGAAATGTTATTAGTCAACCACTTGCTTTTGATTATATTTAATGGTAATATATATGATTTAATTATCACAAAAGAAAAACACTCGACCAGTTTTGTTTTGAAAGCGTCCACCTGTTATTGTCGAGAGTTTCTTTAATTTTCCACTCGTTTTTCGGGTGGCGCCCCGGGATGGAGACCGGGGTTAAGTGGCCTTTATGTTAAGGGACAAGTTATGTTAAGCAGATGGCTCTCGTATTGATCGCTAGGCTACAATCAAGTCTTAACAGGCATATCTGCTAACAAGAGGGCAGACCTCAAATTGTTGGTAAATGTAGCTGCTTGCAAGGAGCTGGATGAAAATATGCGGCCATTGCTTTAAGAAGTCAACAAAGGGAGGAAGGTTTAGTTGTTCGGTTGGATGTATGGGAATTTCTTTACTGACAAGTTGTACTTACGGAGTCAACCAGCCATTGAGGTCATATTTAAAGGGGTTTTGCCACGATGTAATGTTGACGTGGGATCAGGCATTTAATCACTTTTCTAAATATGTGATTACAAAAAGTGAAGCCTCGGAGAGTTACAGCATTGCTCAGTCCCCCTTAGTCTCCTGACAGTTTACATTAGACACGATTGACAGGAGCTGATCTGTCCGGGCTTGCATATTTGCACTTCTTATCTGATGACAGGGAACATGAACCAGCATTGGTGGGACTGGGGAGAAAATTGCAGTGTATGAGGCTGTCTGCTGTATAGAGAATCCACTGGTTGTAGTGTAATTATTTGAGTGAACATTGCAGACGCTCCCTGCTTCCTCGCTCTATGCTCACCCCCTCACTCTCCCCCCTATATGACCTGCATGCTGAGCAGATAAGAGGTAAGGAACTCGCTTCTTGGCAAAACCCCTTTAATAGAACTGATACACACAGCATAATGCAAAATTTGGGCAAAGAGTTTACCCACTCAGGGCTTGTCCCCATGGAAAGTGTTTTTAGTCGGCTTTTCAGACGTTTCGCGGTTTTAGAAACCAAATGAAAACCTGCAAGCAACGCTCCCCCAAAGACTTAAAGGAGTTGTCTCCCCACAGGTTTTCAAAAGGGATAAAAAAACCCCTGTCACTTTCCCGGGGTTTAGACTAATTTGTATAAACTTGTGCTTTTACAGCATAACTCCCTGCTTTTCAGTTTTAATTAGATTTGATTTCTTCTCAAACATCCAAACTTTTTATTGATCCCCAAAACAAAAGCCCTAATTACAAGCTTTTACTTAGATAAATCAAGTTTTTACTGTCTGGCAGACAGGACACTGACTGACCGCTCCTTGTATGACTCCTTCTTTACTCATTGAAAAACACCTGGGGAGATTTGTTTACGGTCAGTTACTGAGGGAACTGAAATACCACTGGGTATAAATTACTTTTATCTCTTTTAGGGAAAAAAGGAACAATGCAATTAAAATTTGGAAAAAGTCTTTATTTTGTGTTCCCTAAATTTGAAAGCAAATTCTTTGTCGGGCAACCCCTCTAAATAAACAACATCCGCGTCCCCCGAACAGTTCTCTGCGGGCGGTTTTTTCACAAACACCCCGGCGTCCCAAAAACTTAACCATGTTCATTCTTCCGCCTGCTTTTCCCGCGAAAAAACATGGAGTCCAAAGTATACCGTCGAAAGGAGTGAGCGGTTTTGTCCAGTTTTTGGCGGGTACAGTGACATTTTTGCTTTAAAAACGCCCCAAAAAAAAATGGGGAACCTGGACAAAATCAGTGACAAAAAACAAAACCGACCGTTTTTTGTGTTGTAATGAACGGTTCTGCAGAGGTCAAAACCGAGCTGTTTTTGTCCTTTGCCGTGTCAACGCACCCTAAGGCTCTGTCCATACGATGAGTATATCAAGTCAGGATCCACGTGGATTCCAGACTTGAAATTCTCATCTAAAACCAAAAGTAAATCAGCTCCATTGACCTCGATAGAAAATATGCCTTGTAGCTCATACAACGCATATTTTCATGGGTTTTTAAGAGTAAAAAAACTTAGGGCGACATGTATAAAGATCGGCACGTCAAAGCGCCTATTTTCACGTTTCCGTGAAAACTGCACCTGACTTATGTCGGCGCCGAAGTGCGTTCATGCATGCGGGGCAAACTTCGACGCCTCCGACAGACAGACCACATGGAAATAGGTCTGCCTGTCGGAGCTTTAATGCGCCTCACTTTGCCGACCGGCATTCATACATGCGTCGGTGTTTTCGAAAGTGGTGTGTTCCGCCCCAGAACGCCCACAGCACGCCCCTTCATGTTGAGCGCATTAGAAATTGGCGAAGCTTTCGCCTAATGCGTCTAACACATAGGGAGGTGGGTCCGTTAGCATAGCCGGCACAGAGAGGCGCATTATACGCCAGAAAACTGGCAAAACGGCGATCATACATGTCCTCCTCAGAGCGTGTTAATTTTTTGGTCGTATTTCACACTGGGGAAGCCTGGACAAAATCAGTGACAAAAACCGTTCAAGAAACCAAAACCGCCGAAAAACCGATCGGTTTGGGCATGTCCCCACGGCAGGTTGTTCAGCTGGTTTTACAGACGGTTTTGAAACCCGTCTGTAAACAGGCTGTCAAACTTTATCACAGACCTCTATGGACAACCTCTATGGAATTTCCGCCGGACGGTTTGTAAGACCGCCGGTGGTCCGAAAAACCAATGAACATGTTCATTGGTTTTCAGGCGGAACATGAACCTGACAATACGAAGGGGGAACGGCATCCTCCGCAAACCGTGGAGAAAAGCCACCCTCCTCCGACCGGTATCTGCTCTGTGCCGTGTAAACGGCCCCTTTTTGTGTCAAAAACAGTCCAAAAACCAGTTGCAATGAACGGTTCTGCTGAGGTCAAAACTGAGCTGTTTTTGTCCTTTGCCGTGTAAACGCACCTTTAGGCTATGTCTACACAGCAGTTTGAAAATGCCGCCCAAAATCTAAAGGTATTTCCAAATTGCTGAACCGCGTCGCGCCGCCGTTTTTTTTCTTGCGTGTTTTTTTCTGCAAAAACTGGCGGTCGGATTCTCAGCGGCCCAATACATTGGGAATGCGGGAATCCAATGTTAGTCCGGTGGAATATACATGTTCTTTATTCCGCTGGATAGTTTTAGGTTTTGGAAAACTTCTGTAAAATTTCTGTGTTGTATAGATTATAGCGCCATTATATTCTGCAGCGCTGTACAGAGATTGTCATCAGTCACATTGGTCTCTGTCTCCACTGCTCCTCAACATCAGTAGGACACTAGACGGGAGCATTTGTGGCATTGATGGTCCACCGATTATCCCAACTTATATTCTTGCCGGGGGAAAGGCGTTGTGATCGGAAATATACAGTATATGGGATCGGATCATATAGGAGACATTTATGCCGGATTTCTTATGGTATAGTTTGCTCAAGGCACAACACTGACTTATCAGGGGCAAACCACCAAATAGTGGGGCCGCCCTTATCGGGGCAATTACTCTACTCACCTGATAGGGTCTGGTGAGGGGAAATATGAGGAGAGTCTTTTTCTCCTATATTTAAACTGATCTCACAAATGTGTAGTATTTTTGAAGACTCAAAATTTAATAATTAGGATGCAACAATGAAGGATTCACATGGAGGCAGTGGGATCATCTATCTGATATTTGCATTTTAATTTCTTTTTTTGTGTCCCTACGATATTATCATGTTGAGCATTACCTCCTAATATTTGTCTTAGTGGTCCTGTGATTTTGGCATTCTTTGAAAATGTGTGTGTGTGTGTGTGTGTATATATTATAATATATATAATATATAATATATATATATATATATAATATATATATATATAATACACCTATTTTGTGTGGGGTTTTCCTCTGGTTTCCCCCCACACTCTAAAAACATACAGATAGGTTAATCTGGACTTTAGGCTGCGAGCCCAGTGGGGACAAGCACCGCCAAATGAAAACAAACCCTATATATACACATATAAGACTTAACGTTTTTAATATTAAATATATAAAATATATATATAAATATATATAATATATAATATATATTTTATATATATATAAAATATATATATATATATATATTATATTTATATATATACACAAAATAAAAAAGTTACAGTAAGTTTTATATGTGTATATATAGGGTTTGTTTTCATTTGGCAGTGCTTGTCCCCACTGGGGCTCGCAGCCTAAAGTCCAGATTAACCTATCTGTATGTTTTTAGAGTGTGGGGGGAAACCAGAGGAAACCCACACAAATGGGGAGAAACATAGAAGCTCCATAGCTCCTTACCTTATGGAGTAGCAATAAGGCGAGGTTTACATGTGCATCAGAGCTTATGTTCAGAGCGTACTTTGCAGAGGGGGCACGTTGCATGAGGGACACTAAGGCTGAGTTCACACGGTGTAATTGCGGGCACGTATTTCGCCCGCAATTATGCCGTGCGGGGGGTGGGGCGGCAGCCCCATAGACATTCATTATTCTCTCGGCGTATACGCCGCGAATAATTGACATGTCACCTCTCTCCCCGCGCGCCGTATTGTGCAAGCAGGGAGAGGAGACGTAATCCACAGTTCTCTATGAGAACTGTGGATTACCATAATGACTGGGACGTATCTCACCCCATATTTCGCACAGTACGGCGCGAAATATGGGGCGAGTTACGTCCCATTTTAAGCCGTGTGAACATAGCCTTATGGTGTCTAATGGATCCCCTTGACTAAAATGGGGTCTCTTGGGTTTCCGATATGGTGTTTGCCATTTTAACAGCAAAAATAGTGCTGCATGCTGCGCTATTTGCCATATAATTTTTTTTACATAATTTTTGATGGAGGCTTCGAACATAACCTCCAATGAAGATGTGAACCGGGCCAAGGGAACACCGAGCAAGAAAAAGTTCATGAACATCAGTCCTTTTCCAGGTCGAGCATTGCATCTGGATAAATTTCATTATATACCTGTGTAGGAGTCAGGGCTCCTTTTTTCTCATCGAAAAGTCTAAATCCTCCACTTAATAAATATCTGGTTGTCTGTAGTCACCACGAATAGAAGCAAGCTGCGTACAAATGTATTATTGGGTTCAATGGGAATTGTATAAATCTGTATGGAGAGAGCAATTTTTACAGCGGTAGAATTGTAAAATGTAACGGCTATGTAAAGGGAAACAGGGAATTTGGAGTCTTATATCAGAACAGCAGAGGTCTGACATTTTAGAGATTTACTATAATACACATTGGCGTGAAGTTTTGGACCTGAATAAGAGAGAATGTTTGTAGATTGAAGTTTTCTGATACATTTAAAAAAAAAAAAAAATTTACATTTTTTTTGTTTAAAAATATTACACCAGAGCCTTAAATACCTAGGGGTCCTCCTCCCGCGAAACTTATCACAAATCTACACCGAAAATATGACCAAATACATTACTACCCTCCAAACGCACTCTGAGATCAGGGGACTCCATCCCACTGACCTTCATGGGTAAGACGCATCTTCTCAAAATGGTCGAGTTCCCCAGGCTACTGTATCTATTCAACATGCTCCCGATTTATCTAAAGCCCAGAGATGAACGATTGATAAATATAGCATATAGGAAGTTTATCTGGGGAGGGAAAAGAGCGCGAATCCCGTTCCACATCCTGCAACAACATAAACTCAATGGGGGCATGGCATTAGATACTATAACCTTGCGGCTCTGAACCGATACATAGCGGACTGGTCTCTTCAAACAGCGGTATTCACTTTTCTGACTTTAGATCAAACATTCCTGCCTGCCATCTCGCCCATAAACTTCCTACACCTACCATATGACCAAATCCCAGAGGCAGTGAGACAAAACCCACTCCTCATGCCGACCTGGCGGGCATGGTGGAAAACCAGAAAGCTGAAAGGCCTTTCACCTACCCATTCTACAAATCTATCCTTTGTAAATAATCCGGGATTTCAGGGGGGTACCCCACACAACACGATTAAGCAGCTGGAGAAGCTGGGTGTGAGGACAGTGGGCCACCCATGAAATATACTCTCTTGCAGAACTTCGCGACATCTTCCCTACAATAACCTTTCCTTTCTTCACTTACCTGCAAATACGTAGTTATGTTAATGCGGTCACACAGAATATGACACAATCTGACTGGAACTCACAGTTCGGAAAATTCATCCTGACACCCCCAACACGTCGGGCACACCTTTCACTTCTATATAAATATCTATGTGACGCGCTTGACTACAATCTTACCAACTCCCAACTAAAGAAGTGGCAAGAGTCGGATCCCAACCTTAACACAGGCATGATCTTGAGGGCACTAGCGGAATCTCATAAGTTTCCCCCGCGCAAGATACATGGAAATGCCCTTTAAAAAATTTCATACCAACGCGTATCTCACACCCCTCAAAGGCCACAAAAAGGGGAAAATTTTTATTCAAGTAGGTGCTTTAAATGCAACTCCCCGGAAGCGACACTGTTTCACTGTTTATGGGATTGCCAGAGATCCAAATATTTTGGGGGAAAATAGGACATTACATAAGGAGATCCCTTATACCCACATTTCAACCTTCGGCCCCATGGGCGATCTTTGGATTTGTCGACGGGGAAAGGACGGGCTACACCCACAGGGACAGACATAATTTTCAAACTGCATATTCTCTCGGCAGCCGCCAGGAAAGCGAATTTACAACTATGGATCCAGCCAGTGTGCCCAAGTATACAGTTGTTCCTCAACAAATGTTTCTCCCTCTTAAGAATGGACGGGATTGAAGCGGTTCAGAAGAAAGAAAAGAGGGTGCGATCCTTCTTTGCTCTGTGGGGAGGTTTGATCTATACTCTACCAATCGGGACCCGACAGAACTTAATGACCTGCTTTGAAAATACAGGATGGTATTTAGGACAACATTTGACAGGCCGGGATCCAATACATCTGCAAGAGAGGGTTAGCTATCTCGATGACTCTGACATAGATGCTCTAGCAATAGAGGAAGCCTCTGACCTTTTGAACTAACCCTAACAATATAGGGACGACACGAGAAAGCCCCAGACCCCCTCTCACCTTCCCACAATATAGGGAACCTTCTACTCCACCAAATGGGCAACCTAGGGGATCTACAGACGCCACCTTCCAAAGCACGGGGAGGACCAACCTCACTTTCTACTCCTCCCACTTTTTCTGGATCTTGAGGATACTAGATACAGAGGAGAGATAATTTCGCGCGAAAGAAGGGACGGAGGGGGTGGGGGGGACGGTGGAGCCACGGTGATGGAGCGGACGGAGCATGGGACAGGCACTAGAGCCTGCCCACAGTTCAGAGTTTAGAGTGGGAAGAAAACGACAAAAAAGACACTTCCACAACAGGTGTTTATTCGGCACTTTTTAGACTAGATATAACATGCCGGGTACTGCATGGAAAAGAATGCCAATGCTCATATCTGAGGTTTACTACAATTGTTATATTCCTGGAAACCTAAAATTACAAATGCAAATATATCTGTACTGTAATGATGATTTCACCTTTCAAATGTACTGTGACATGTTACTTTGTCTATTGTACACCTGTGATTGGAAGCTGTTAGTAAAAACATGTTTAAAAAAAATATATATATTACACCACATTTGTCGCTTAATCCTTGAGGTTTGGTTGTTCAATTACAGCCCATTGTTTTTCTGATCAGTTTCTGTTGGTGGGTTATTGGTAATGACACTAATAATAAGAGCCCATAACAACGATGTGTCTGTTTGCGGTGATACAGTTATTAGTCTATTTATCTTTAAACCTACAGCGGCTTTAAAAGGGGTAGTTTAACAAATAAAATTTTTATTGTTCATAATATGGACCAGGGTGATCTTTACGTATTTGTGCCCCGCTCCCCTTGACTTCCGGATTCTCATCCAAAAATGCAGGAGAAGCTTGTGCTCCATTTTAAGTGAATGGAGCCTCTCCTATATGTCAGAGTAAGAGCCCGGAAATCAAGAGGAACAGATCAGAAGGAAGCTATTGAGTGGCAGAAGCCATGGACAGGTGTAAGGGACAGTGAGGGGTGAATGAGAAGACACAGACAGAGTGAAGCCCTGATGCTGGTCCCAGCCACTGTCCCTGCCTCTTGGGGGTACCCGACTCCTTACTAGGTTGGCCCCAACCAGAAGACTGAGAGCTACTCTGAGCCAAGTGAGACACAAGACGCAAATGGACAAACACAGAACAAACAGGGGAAGTCGGACAGGCCAGGTCAGCAATGAACAGGCAGCACAGTACAGAAAAAGGTGACAGAAGAGTAACGAGAGTCCAAGCCAAGGTACAGCAGAAAACCGGCGAACTATAGGCAGAGAGGAAACCATATAGCAGGCAAAGAAGAAAGGAAGCTGAGTCCCTTTGTAGGGAACAGGAAAATGTAGAACAGAAGTGATAGGTAACCAGGAATGTCAATCATAAAGGAACAGGTTAACCAAACAAGTGCCACGGGTGTTGGCCAGGAATCAATTAAGCATACAGAGCTGCAGGACGGAGTTCACACTAGTAGTAGAAATACACAGCATTAAGTCATAAACCACGATTTATGTCATACTGGCCATGGCTGGCGACCAGAGCCAAAAGCCGGGAGTCTGTCGGGCACAATCATGACAACAGGTATGTCATTATAACCTTTTTTAAAAAATTTTTTTTAAGTCATCTTGCCCAAAATTAACATGGACTACCCCTTTAAGGTGCTCATAGCTGTCTTTTGGCCAACAGCTATTCCTTGGAATCTCATGCACACTTGGTTTGGAGAGTAGAAAAATCTTCTGCAAGACACCTCTGGTGGTGGCTATTGTACGGCCACATGGCAAGTGTAAAATGCCAGTCGGATTGAGCAAGAATCTGACTGGTAATTTATCTTATTTTCAGTGGTTTTGGGGGACGGCTCTGTCCGCAGTTTTCGGAATTGCCCGTCCCCCATAACGACTGAATAGCACTCCTAAATCCAACAAGCACACAAAAACGGTCTGAATTGGCTGAAAATCCAAACCTTTATCAAGCACATAGACTACAACAAAAAAAAACCGTAAACCCACTGCAGTTTTTGCGAAAACAGTGCCAAAAACCGCGGTTGTGCAGTGGACAAAAAGGTGTCGGCTTTCGGACAGTTTTTGTGCTACGCTGTGTGTTTGAAGCCTTAGTCTGCAGCTATGACACTACAATTTTCATTGAACCCTTCCAAAAGATCTAGGTCATATCACAGCAGTGCCCCCATTTCTTGGCACGAGGAACGGGGAAGCAGCAGTACACCTGTAACACATAGAGAAAAAAAACAGACAATTTACTATATTTGTTCAATCTCTAAATCAGGTTTGGCCAAGTAGAATCCCTCGTTAATTATAGGGACCTAAAAGACACAAAGTATAACATGGTACATTTATTGGAACCTCAACGTGAACTTGCAGTTTGCATTTGGCAGCGTTTCAGTAACGGAGAAAGAACTTGATGCCTCCGGAGCAGCTGTGTTTGGGTATGCCCAGGGTTAAGGGGACATGGCTAAAATACCTGCTGTTTTAGATATCAGTCTTTGTGATGTCATTTCAATGGCAGCCAAACAAATCTGCTTGTGCAGTTAAAAAATATTGGGAAACCATAAAAAAAAAAGTCCATCTTCTTTGACCCTTAAGGAGACTGATATTAAATACAAAGCTGTCTCAGAGAGTTTGTAGTGTGAGACAGAGAAACATATAAAACCAGAGATTAGTGTGCAGGTGTTCACACCATAGACCTAGATAGCTTATGTCTGGAATGGGACCTCCAAAGTATCGGGTCAGAATGGAGAGCCGCACACATATCCTCTGGGATATTTCCACGTGGATCCCGACTTGAAATACTCATCATGTGGATGGAGCCTTAGAGCCAAATCGGGTGGATATTTATTGTTAAAGGGGTTTTGCCACAATCTCATTTCATGCCTCCTGCATCCAGCTCTTCAGCTCTCTGTGCTTAGAAGGGGGCGTGTGTGATTTGTTTGAATTGCCTATCATATGACCCAGCAGGATGACATCACCAGGACTTTCCTCTCTGTAGTCAAAGAAAGGTCTGTTTATGTAAAGCATTGTGAGTAGCTGAGAGGTAAAGTTTTTGCTTCCTGCAGGAACCAAACCTGTGGGTTTTTTTCTCTTTATCAATGCACATGCCTGATTGAGGTTTCTTTTATTTATTTATTTGCACTGTTTGACTAATCACTAAGGAATACAGAGGACGGGAGTGGAATGGCAGCACCTGGGGTTTGAACACTCAGTAGCTGCTTGAGTGGAGAAGTTATGTATGAGTGGCGGGAGGGCCCTGGTGCGACCAATGTAGTGAAGGAGCTCTCTGCCCTGGTCGTATCCCCTGGAGACGAGCTGTAAACAGTAGATCACTAAAGGAGCCGCTAAAACAAAAAGGGTGCAGAATTTTTAATAATGATGAATGGTGAAAATGTTTGTTATTTTATTTGCAAGCTTCCCACATCAATTTTATTTCTTGGCATAACCCCTTTAAAATCGGTGCCACTGGGCAACAAACTAACTATTCTTTACCATTGCTTTCCTGGTCTGCAAGAAATGTTTCACTTCATATTTGTATCCTGCTACTTGCAATATGTAACTAAGATCGTATATAATTTGTAGAAGTATTTTAGAAAGTTTGGCTACAATTTGATATTTGTAGAAAAACTTTTTATCTACTACTATGTACTTTCTTTTACCAGTTATGAGCATAAGAAAAATCTAAGGCTCGATATTGCAAGTTTAACCGCTCTTGCAGAATTTAGTGAAACATTTCAAATGGTTTTATCTTGGTTACTTGTATTGGTGACCCCCGAGGTATAAAATAAGAGCTGCCTCTGAGCCCTTTGTTTAGAGCAATTTATCAGCAGTTTGTATTTGGATAAGATTGGGGTTTCTTCTGGACAGTATCTTGGACTGGCAGTCAGCGTAGCATGAAAAGGTTACTGGGAGCTGGGGGAGAGCAGTGAGCATGGCTGAAGGTAATGACGAGGGGGAGTGTTTAGAAGAATATATCAAGTCATTCTAGATTCCCATGTAAACAAAAGACAAGTGACAGTATAAAAAGCCCGGGGTAGGTACAGTCCTCCTGGTGGTCGGCTTATTGGTGCTAGGAGGATCTGCGTGGGCTCCTATACATCATGGTTATCCGAGCACCTTGGGAAAAAGACGAGCTTACTCTTTTCACTCAGCGGCCTAATGAAAAACCAGCCAAATTGTCTTGCACTTTAATATATGGTTCTCAACGATTCATGCTTCTTTTGTTGGGAACAATTCCGGCCTGTATAGTAGAAAGAGGTGGCTGTGTTAGTAAATGTCATGCGATGTGTGTAAGGGTCATATCGGGAAAAGAGGGATATATATGTTAATGGTTTTTTTTTTTGGTTTTTTTTTAGGTGACCCCCTTTTTTAGTCATCAGCTTAAATGAAACCTTGTTAACCCCTTGTCTGATGGTAAGTGATTTAAAAAAAATACAACTAAATTAAAAAATCACAATAAATTGCATAGGGTTTTTTTTTGGTTTTTTTTTTTAAGAAGGATAAGTAGTTCTTAGAAACTAGAATGCAATGAGTATTCTATACATCAAATCTTCCCGTAGCAGAACTCAAAGTAGTTGATAACTGTGGTATATTTAGTGAAAAAAAATAAAGTTTGTCACTTTTTGGTAGCTGGTTTCTGCATGAGAGCCAAGCAGATGTCATCATTATAATATGTACAGATGAATGGCGTTTGTACTAAGTGAACGAATCATATTATTGGCTGGGGGTGATAACCCGCTGCATGAACAATATTCGACTTTAATAGGAATTAAGGTTTTACGTAAGGTGACTCAGCTCAACAATGTGCCGTGCAGTTTAGGAGCTACATTGGAATTTATCTAGCTTTAGTTTCTTATTATATAGGTTTGGGGAGGAATGCAGAGCTCCCATGCTGAGCTCCAAGTAAACATTTTGGGCGACATGTCCCCGTACGCACCCACTGTTTTTTTTTGGTCTATTTGGCCCATGAAATACTCTTGGCGCTATATTATCAATGTATGCAAACACAATACAGCATCAGCAGCACTCTAAAGGCACTAAAAACGGTCAAAGAGGACATAAGAATTTTTTGGGGAAAAACATTTCTGCTACTATGAAATATATGAAAAAATTTTAGGTGCTTAGTGTAGATTTTTGATCAAAACTGTAAATGCCCACCTACCGCGGCACGGTGACCCCAGTTCAGGTGGAAACCTACGCTACATGCTACCTCTCTTGCGGCCACATGTATGAAACAGTTTTGGTCTAAAACTCACTAGAAACCTATGGGCAAAAAAGTGAGTTTTAGACCAAAACCGTTTCATACATGTGGCCCTTGGTGTCTGTTCAGATCTCCATACTTCAGCGTTAGAAGGCTCCAGCTACAAACCTGATCTGATTAAAAAGCCTATGTAGGCGGGCGGAGTGCATAAACCTTATTATATAGGTTTGGGGACGAATTGGTTCCCATGGAGAGCTCCAAGTAAACATTTTGGGCGACATGTCCCAATACGCAAGCACTCTTTTTTTTTTTTTGTCTATTTTGCACCTAAAATACTCTTGACGCCATATTATCAATATAAATGAACTAAAATATACTGTCCAAAAGTATTGTCAAACAGAAGTCTTTTTAAGAAGTTTCTGATTTCTATGATTTTATTTTACATATGTCAGATTCTCCTCACAGTGTAGGCTCAAAAAAACATGAAGTGAACAGAGCCTAAGCCTTTTTGGAGATTTTGGGCAACATGTATGAACAGGGCTGTGACAGTTTTCTAGTGTTCTTTGAGCCAAAAAGAATGTATGAACAAGTGCACTCCAAACTTTGGCACGATAAGCCCTTTATAGTGCTCCAAAGATACTTTTTATTGTGGGAAAAATTTGGGGCGTTCTGGGGGCAATGCTCCACATTCTTAGAAGTAGTCACATTTATGATTTTTTTGATGCAAATTTCTGGGTGCAGAACATTTTGAAGTACCGGGGCCCCAAGGGGGTAAAAGGTTTGGGGGCCGACCCAGATTTTGGGTATTTGGCTTTTACACGCCCAGTATATAGGGACCTGCAGAAGAACACCCAAAACCCAAGGGAAAAAGGTGGTCCCTGGCCAGACTTGGGGTATTGATTTTAAAAACACTCCCCTTTATATATGATCTCCAGAAAAAAGGGGCCAGACCAGGGTAAAAGGGGTGCCCTGGGGCCAGACTTTTTGGTTTGGGCTCACACTGCCCTGTATTTATGACCTGCAGAAGAACAAAACAGACCGGGTTTAAAGGTGGTGCCTGGCCAGACTTGGGGAAATTGGCCCCAAAACCCGGGCCCCTGAAATGTATGACCTGCAAAAGAACAACCAGGGAAAAGGGTGATGCCTGAGCCAATTTGTGTTTTGGGCTCAAAACACTCCCCTGTATGAAATGACCTGCAGAAAAAACAGCCAACCAGGGAAAAGGTGGGCCTGAGCCAACTTGTGGTATTGGCTCTACCCCGCCCTTTTATATATAACCTGCAAAAAAACAGCCAACCAGGGTAAAGGGGGGCCGACCAAAACTTTGGTATTAGCTCAAAAACAAGCCCCCTGTAAAATATGATCTGAGAAAAAACACCCCAAACGGGGAAAGGGGTGCCTAGCCAGACTTGGGGTATTGGCTCTACACTGCCCGGATGTAGGGGACCTGCAGAAGAACACCAGCCCAAAGGGAAAAGGGTTTGGTGCCTGAGCCGACTTTGGAAATTGGCTCACACTGCCCTGAAATATAGACCTCAGAAGAACAGCCAACCAGGGTAAAGGTGGTGCCTGAGCCAGATTTGCATATTGGCACTACAAGCCCTGTATGTAGACCTGCAAAGACCCGCCAGAGAAAGGGTAAAGGTGGTGCCTGGCCAGACTTGGGGTATGACCCCACATTTCCCTGAATAAAATAAATCGCAGAAGAACAGCCAGAAAAGGGAAAAGGGGTTTGGTGCCTGACCCAAAAAAAACTTGTGGTATTGGCCTCAAACTGCCCGTATGAAAGACCTCAAAAAACGACCAGACCAGGGGAAAAAGGTGGGGCCTGAGCCAAAACTTGTGGTAATTGTCTAAAACTGCCCTGTATGAAATAACCTCAGGGAGAACACCCAACCAGGGAAAAGGGGTGGGGGCCCGGGCCCCAACTTTTGTGGTATTGGCTCACACTGCCCTGAAAGTTTTAACCTGCAGAAAAAAATTTTTTTCATACATTCCCCCCCGCAATTCTACACTGCTTCAAAGCGATTTAGAATGCCTCTTTTCGCCATCGTTCTTTACATGGGGTTTCCTTTGATTTTTTTCGAAAATGACAAAAATGTTTATAGTAAAATTGCAAAAATTTTAAATAGTTTTTAAAAAGTTTCATTTGTTTCTTGCCTAAAACATTTTGCTAACAATTTTTTTTTTTATTGTGTACAATTACTTGGGTGAACAATTGTTGTGACATCAATCCAAAGAAAAAAACTCTATAAATGGAGGAAAAAAAAAACAAAAACAAAAATTCCAGTATTCTCATCATGAGCGCTGGTCTATAAAATACATCAGTGTTTATCAACATTTAAAGACTGTGATTAAGAACTCTAAATGTTTGAGTTAAAATGCTTTTTAGTCTGTAATTTCCCTGCTGTCCCAGCCTTTTATCCCCTTTTTTGACTCGCTCAGGGTCTTTTTTTTCCATGCCCCCTCTTTGGGGTTGTAATTTTTTGGCCCGTTTCCCCAAAGCTAGGGCCAGAAAGATTTTTTAAGAAAACACACATGCAGCCTGTTTAGGAGAGAGAGAGACCCAGAAGTAAAGGGAAAAAAGGGCAAGCCTGTAGAAAAATTTTTGGGGGTTAAAAAAAAAACATGGAAAGGGAACTTTTAACCATATCCCCCTACAATGACTGTCGGGGAGATTTAAAAGCCTTTCCAACCCTTAAACAACCCCAAATGGGGGAATGAAACGCGTTGTGATTTTCTTAGTTGCAGAAAGTAAAGAAAGCTTTCCAGCGCAATTTTTACCCTAATAAAACTCCCGGATTTGGAAAAAATTAAAAAAAAAAAGGGTGGTTTTTAATTGAAAAGGGGTTTTACAAAGTCCCAAGACAAACTAACTAGCCCCATTAGAATAATAATTATATAAAATATATATATAAATAATTAATTATATAAAAATATATTATATATATTATAAAATATATATTAAATAATATTGAAAATATGGAGAAGGGGGATTTTTCTATATAGAAAAAAGTTATATATAATATATTATAGAAAATTTGAAAAAAAAATAAAGATTAATTTTATAAATAGATAAAAAAAAAAAAAACAATAGTAGTAAAATATATATAAAACCCCTCCCCGGCCACTTTAAATTTGGGTACACCTGTCCAAAAATGCCCCCTTAACACTAATTTCTAAAATCAGCCAATCACATGCGGCAACTCGGGGCATTTAAAGGGATGAAAACAGGTCAAGACAATCTCCTGCAGTTCAAACCCGAGCATCATTTTGGGGAAGAAAGGGATTTTGAGTGCCTTTTAAAAGTGGCATGGTTGGTTTGGGCCAAAGGGGCTGGTCTGAGTATTTCAGAAACTGCTGATCTCCTGGGTTTTTTTACGCCCCAAAACCCTCTCTAGGGGTTTTAAAAGTAATGGGCCCCAAAAAGAAAAAAACATCCCTGGAGCGGCAGTCCTGTGGGGAAATGCCTTGTTGATGCCAGAGGTCAAAGGAGAAAAGGGGAGACTGGGTTTGAGCTGATAGAAAGGCAACATTGACCAAATTTGCCACCCTTACAACCAAGGGAGGCAGGGAAAAGCATCCTGAAAAGCACATACGGCAAACTTTGGAAGGGAATGGGCTACAGGGAAACAGAAGACCACACCGGGGTGGGGGGGGGGGGGGGGGGGGGGGGGGGCCCCTCCTTTCAGCTAAGAACAGGAAACGAAAGGGTCCCAAATTTTCCCAAGCTCATCGAAATTTGGGCATTTGAAGAAATTGGGGAAAAAAGTTGCCTGGTCTGATTTATTTTCGATTTTTGCTTGACATTCGGATGGTAGGGTCAGAAAATTTTGGGGTCAAAAACATGAAAGGGATGGATCCACCGCTTTTAAACAACGGTTTTAGCTGGGGGTGGTGTCAAGGTGTGGGAAAAATTTTTTTTTGGGGAAATCTTTTTTTGGCCCCTTGGGACCAATTGAGCCCTCGTTGCAATGCCACAGCCTACCTGATAATTTTGCTTTACCATGTCCATTTCCCCTTTTTGACCAAAAGTACCCAACATCTGATGGCTACTTTCAGCAGGGTAATGCGCCATGTCATAAAGCTGGAATCATCTCAGACTGGTTTCTTGAACATGACAATGATTTCCCAACTGTACTCAAATGGCCTCCACAGTCACCAGATCTCAATCCAATAGAGCTTTTTTGGGGATGTGGTGGAACGGGAGATTTCGCATCATGGATGTGCAGCCGACAAATCTGCGGCAACTGTGTGATGCCATCATCTCAAAATAGACCAAAAATCTCTAAGGAATGCTTCCAGCACCTTGTTGAATTTTATGCCACGAAGAATTGAGGCGGGTTTCTGAAGGCAAAAAGGGGGTCCAACCTTAACTAGCATGGTTTTTACCTAATAAAGTGGCCGGTGAGTGTATATATATATATATACTGTATATACCGTATATACTATTTTTTTATTCTTTATCTATATATAGATTTAATCTTTATATCTTTCTAACTATCTATAAATAAAATATATATAACTTATTCTATATCTTTATATCTATAATATATTTACCCGTATAATATATATATATATATATATATATATATATATATATATATATAATTTAAATAGATAGATACTCACCTTTCTCCAGTCCCTAGTTCCAGCACCGCACCTCTCCAGATTAATGTTTCTTTCCTCAAAGGCTTGGTCCTGGAAAACCACTTCTAGAAGGGCACCGACTATTCACACGGCTTCATTTCAGGGACGGACTCTGCAGCACGTATTGCGCCCCGTACTGATGCTGCAATACGGCTGGAAATCGTGCCATCATTACGGTAATCCACAGTTCTCTTAGAGAATATTGACTCCATATATCTCCTTAGCGCTCGTGCCGATCCGCGGGTATGCACGGCGGGGAGAACATTGATACTGTTTCATTATCCGGCGTGTGAATACTCACGATAGGATAATGGATGTCGCTATGGGGCCCGGGGAGACTGCTTGCCCCCTCGCCCTTATTCAAACTGTAAATGCACGGCGAACATCCGATCCAGTAATTACGGAATTGAGACTAAGCCATGTGATACCAGCCATAGATTGTTTAGGATATTTCCCCGGCGCCCCACAGGAAATCAGGACAGTGTATCCTTAACTCATTAACAACTGTCTAGAGACGTTGCTGCAGAAAGAGTAGTCTTGCGGCTCCCAGCACCGCAGCTACACTAGGAACAGAGCTGTTAGCTACAGCTCTGTGTTCCTAGTGCAGTCTCTGACCCATTGGAGCCCAGGGAATATCTGTACAGTCAGCCCTGGCGACCTAGATTAGGCCCAAGGCTGTCTGTATAACAAGTCTGTAGTCAGGACACACTGTGTGCTGCCCTGACTGCTGGCTGTGTCAACTGACCACTTAGCATTTTTGTAAAGCATTAGCGCCATATTTTCTGAACTGCTAAATACATTACTAAGTTTAAAAAAAAATTTACAATAGTTATCCATTAATGGGATTTTAAAAAAAAGTAAAAAAAAAAAAAAACATAAAAAAACTGGAATAAATAATAAAATAAAAATTTATATTTAATAAAAAATTATTATGGATACTTTACACACAAAAATTTCACATATTGGGTATCTACATGGCCGTAATAACCTGTAGAATTATTCTAACAGGTTATTTAGTGTAAAAAAAAGTTAAAAAAATTCTGTATGTCATACACCAGTTCATGGCCAAAGTTTTGAAGGGAATGAACAAACATTATCATTTTCACGCTGCATTGGATCTGATTGGCCCTCTGGTTTTTATGTGTGATTGTCAGATGTTTTTATACTACAGAAATACAAGTGCAATCATATTATGATTAACAAAAGCTTTTATTGACAGTTGAATGACTTTAATGCAAGACAAAGTCAATATTGTTGCAGTGTTGACCCATCTTTTCAGTCGACCTCTGCCAATTCTCCCTGGCCATGCTTCTCAATCAATTCTGGACACAATACTGACTGATTAGCCGTCCATTCTGCACAATCAAGGCTGCATTTTGTACAATTGTTGGTTTTTGTTTGTCCTACCCGTCTTGTGATGATTTGCACCACTAGTACTCAATGGGATTTAAGATCTGGCGGAGTTTCCAGGCCCATGGACACAAAATCTCTGTTTTGTTCCTGCTGAGACCATTTAGTTATCACCTTTGCTTTATGCAGAGGTGCCTCATCGTGCTGACAGAGAAGGCCATTGGTTGATCCTCCAACAACTGCTCTTGTGGTCGGCGAGAAGTTGCTCATTGGAGGACATTCTGGTACCATTCTTCTATTCATGGAATGTTGTTTTTAGGCGGCAAGATTGTTGGCCATGTTAACACGGCTTAAAATGGCCGTATTTCGGTCCGTGATGACGCGCCGAATGAGCGCATATTACCGGCTGAAAACGGCACCCATTCATTACCGGTAATTTCACCAGAGTTTCATCAGACGAAAAATATGGATTAGCCGTTCCTCTCCCGCCCGGCGATACACCGGGCGGGGTTGATAATTGGACAATGGTCATCTTTCTAGCCAGAGTTATACGCGCCAGCTAGCAGTGATTGTTATGGGGGGGCGAGAGGGCCGGCCCCCGCTCCCCGACCCCGCAATCCGTCACACGGGCGTAATTGGCGGACGTAACTTACGTCCGCAGTTAAGCCGTGTGAACAATAGCCTTAGCTCGTTCACACTGGCTTATTTTGTCGGGATTGGCAGCCGTCTACTAGCCGTGCTTGAGATTGTGCTTCAGTACGGCTTGCCAATCCGTACGGCAGTCATTACGGTAATCACTTGCTCTCATAGAGAACAGTGGATTCCGTCGCTCCTCCTCCGCTCGGCGAATCCAGACCGCGCGGGGGAAGAAATGACATGCACATTATTTATGGCGCGTGCGCGCCGTAGATAAAGCATTGTCAATGGGGCCCGGAGCGGCGCCTCGCCTGGCTCCATCGGTCCCGCCCCTTATTCACGGCGGATTTGTGAGCTCTAATACGGTCTCACAAATCACGTCTGGGAATAAGCCGTTAGTGAACACGCCTGTGAGAGCCGATTCCCTGGTCTGAGAAGGCAACTCTCCTACACAGAATGGTTCTGGATGCTTTACAGTTGTCATGAGACAAGACTGGTGGTATATTCGCTCAACCTTAGTCTTACTCCAACAAGCTGTATTTCAGATGTTGCGCAAAACTTCGGAAAGGGGATTATCAGGAGAAAATGATTTACCAAGTCCTCAGCAGTCTTCACTCCCTGTACCTTTTGCTGTCTATCAGTCTGTCCCTGATGTTTTTGCTGGAGGAGAAGTGGTTCTTTAGCTTTCACTGTCCCTCTGACACAAGCCTTGCTCCATGAGTCTCCGCAGTCTCACCAGGGTGCGTGCAAGACTGCACAACACCTGCTGCCTGCCATTCCTGCTAGCAAGCTTGACACTGCTGGGAGCCCCAGGATTCCCAAGCTCGAAACACTTTTAAGAGTCGGTCTGGGCTTGCTGTCTTTCTATCGGGGCGCACTGGAGCCTTTTTCAGGCAACAATGGAACCTTCTCTCCTTGAATTACTTGTTGATGCGATAGCATTGTTGACTGAGGTGCATCTTTTAGCCATTCGTGATACTCTTCCATGTCATAGGCCAGTTTTGTCGCAGCTTGCAATGTTGATTCTTGCACGTGTTTCTCTTTAGAGATAACCATGGCTAAAAAGAAGAGAACATGATGCAGAGCACCAGCCTCCTTCTTAAGTGCTCCAAAGAGTGTGTGTGATTCTTACTTAATCAGGAGAGAATTGATCTCAGCCCTGTCCTCATTCAACACCACACCGTGTCTGTTAATGGCGCAAATCACTGAAAAACGATCGTTAGTGCTCCTTTTAAGAGTAGGCCTGCTCACATGAAGTGGAATGGTGTTTTGGCAAGAACCTAAGTTCATTTTCTAAGGCAACTATTGACTTTGCTAGATTAATTACTTGTTAAGCTAGATCACTCTTATAACATCTGGAGTATATGCAAATTGCATTATAAAACTGATGCAGGATAAATTTGTATCATTCTCAAATTTTGGCCATGAGCTGTACTGTGTTAATACTCAAAACTTATTCCCCAAAAAGTACAACTTCTTCCTCAGTCATAAACAAGGCTCATAGAACTGGCATATAAACGATAGTTAAAACGAGCGGAACACGATAGCAGTGATAGGCCAAAAAACTAGAAAAAATGTTCGCTGGTCATTAACCCCACTTAACGACCTTGGGGGTATTCCCATACGTCCAAGTCGTATTGGGGTTAACGCACACTGGAACGTATGGATACTAGTCCTGAAGGGATCGCGCGAATCTAAGCATAGAGTTCGCATGCGATCGGCGCACGGGGTAGTCCGCTGTATTATTACAGCTGCATCACGAAGCGGTCGTGCCCTAACCCAGGATCGCTCCGGGAGGGGGGGGGATAACCCGTAATTAGCGACAATTCACCCGGTCGCAATAACTAAGGACGAGACTGCACGGAGGAGATTTCGAACTCCGATCCGTGCGGCTCCTGCTCCTTACCGACACCTCGCGAGCAGAGAATGCCTTCCCGGGTATGATTCATGACTGTACGGATGTCGCCGGGCCGTTGCCTTAAGTGCGGCACGGCTCCGCATCGTGATGCAAGTTGTCATAGGGAACAGTCATAACTAACATGCTAGTTGCATGGATTACTATTGAATGAGAGATCTAAAGATCTCTCATTCAAAATCCCCTATGCGGGTAAAAGTAAAATAAAAATGTGAACAACAAAGTAAAAAAAGTGAAAAAAAGTAAAACCACAACCCGAAAATAAAATAACAATACGGACACCGCCCTTTTCCCCTTTACAAACGTCCAATGCCAAAAAAAGATCAAAAATAAATAACGTACCCCCATATTTGCGTATCGCGCACTATGCGTAATGACCTTGCCCTATAAATCTGTATGTATTAAAACCCGTACTGAAGCCTGTGAACGCCGTTTTAAAAAATAAAAAATCACGGAATTAAGTATTGGTTCATCCCACAGCCACATAAAATGGGAATAAAAAGCGATCAAAAATCATATAAACTCCAAATGTTTTACCAATTAAAATTGTCAGTTTATCCCGCAAAAAAAAAGTCCTTTATACAGTCTCTGTATACGGAAAAAATAAAAATGTATAGCTGATCAGAAGATAGCGACTTCATAACTATTGTTTTACACCACTAAAAACTTTCTTTTTTTTTAAAGTGCCTTCAACATAAAAACAGAACATATATAATAGGGTATCGCATAATCGTTCAGCCGACCAGAAGCAAAGTTAAGCTAACTTAACAAGGATACCTGCATATCGCGTGAGCCTGTAAAAATATAAAAATACAAACATACTAGGATTGCCGTATTTTTCACCTGGCACCAAAAAATGATTTAAAAGCATCAAAAAGCCTTGTCCCACCAAAAATGATACTATAAAAACTGTTCAACTCTCGCTAAACAAAAACAGAGTCTCCTACACAAGCTCTAGCACACCAGAATAATTTAAAAGCTTATCGCTCTCAAACTATGGTGATGCAAAAACGTTTTTTCCTGTTTGAATAAGTTGTTTTCATTGTATAAAAGCAGTAAACATAAAAAAATATTACAAATTGGGTATCGGTGTACTTTCGTATATGACCCGGACTTGACTAAAGCTACCTATGTCATATATACTCGCTACAGTGACCGCTATAAAATGAAAAATAACAAAACTACTACAAGATTGCTGTATTTTGTTCAAACATCTCACAAAACCTTAATAAAAAAGTGAACAAAAGCATCATATGCACCACATAATGGTACCAATAAAAGCTTCAACTATCGCAAAAAACAGCCCTATACACAGCTCTGCACACAGTCAAACTAAAAAAAGATACTGGCTGTCAGAATTAGGACAACTTAAATACGCAATTTTTTTATAGACGTATTCTCTACTGTGTAAAAGTAATTAAACAGAAAAAACTATATATAAATTATATCATTGTAAGTGATACGTACCCCCATCCCCCACTTGAGTAAGTTATCACATCATTTACATCTGCACGGCGAATGCTTATAATTTGATACTCAAAAAAACATGAGCTGAACTGCGTTTTTCCCCCCATTTTCATTGCCCAATGCCCTAAAAAAAAAAGCTAGTGGAACCTGTAGTGCCTAAAATGCAGAATTACCACCCTAGATGAGTATCCTGAATGGGTGTTTTGAAATCATCAAATGTCGGCGATCTTTGGAAAATGTTTTCCCCTCCACCCCACCCCCCCCCCCCCCCCCTTATCTTCGCCTGTTTGCTACTTTGGGGCTTTTGCAAATGTGACATGGACCAACCAAATCTGCGTTCCAAAAGCCAAAATAGCCTCCTCTTTCATTATACGCCCTGCCCATGCGCCCACACAGCAGTTTTTAAACAACCACTATGTAGGGTATTCCGAACTTGGAAGACTGAAATTGTCTTAACAAAGGTTTTACCATGGTTCTTTTTTTCCAGGATTCTTGTATATGTAACATTTTAAGCTAAAATTGCAGATTATTGGGATAAAAATTTTTTTTAACTTTTACAGCCTTATGCTAAAAAAAATTGGGGAATCCACTGTAGGGGTCTATATACTCAATGCACCCTGTATATATTCCTTAAGGGGTGCTAGTTCTCCAATATGTGGTCTATTTATGGGTGATATTAAGTTTTAGCACCTTAGGTGTCCGAAACCTGAACTGGCGCCTAAATAAAATAGTATTGAAACTGAGACCTCAGAGTCGTGTGTAGGTGACTCCTCCTATTCTGGGGATTATGGTTGAGCCAAAATACTTGGCTCACATGAATAAGGCCACATATGGGATATCTCTAAAAAACGAGCTAGACCTTGCGGGTGGTAATTGATATTAAGTTGCATTTCCTGGTCAATATTTACCGATTTCCAGTGAATAATGGATAAATATTGAAATCTGCAACAAAAGGGAAATTTTTAATTTTTCAAAATCCACATTTGCTATAATTTCTGTGAAATATATAAAGGGTTATCAGACATCCTAAAGAGAGTTGTAATACGTTAAGGGGTCTAGTTACTATAGATGGCGATCACTTAATGGGGGGTATCTAACATGCAGTACCCTCACAAGCAGTCAGAACTGGCGTTGGTCTCCTAAAAAATGTCACTATTGCAAATTTTCTCGACAATTGTGAGAAATTATACTAAAATTTCTAAGCTCCTCTAATGTCGTTAAAAAAAATAAGACATTTAAAAATATCGCTCCTACGCCAATCCTATAGCGGACTATGATGGTAGATGCTAGTTATCAACCTATTTTGTTGGTGAATAATTATCTGTCTTGCACGAGAAAATTTTGCAAACTTTCAAAATCGCTAATTTCCAAGATTTTCATGAAAATTTTGATATTTTTCACAAACAAACACGGACTTGTATGGATAAAAATTTCTTACTAATTAAGCACATTGTGGTCACCAGAGAAAACAATCTCTGACTCACATTGGATAGGTAAAAGTGTCAAAAAGTTTTTTTCTCACATAAATGGACACAATGTCAGATTTTTCAATATAAGGCTGCGTCAGCGAAGCAAAAACAAGAGCTGGGTCCTTTAAGAGAATATAAAAAACAGTGTGTTAAAGGGTTTTGCCACCATGTAATGTTAACGATGGAACCTCCGAAAATGGGTATTTCAAATCACTTTTCTAAATATATGTGATTAAAAAAAGTGAAAATCTCTAGAGAGCTACAGCATTTCTCACACACCCCCCTTGGTTACCACAACAGCTTCCCCCTAGTCAGATCCCTACGAGCTGAAGGATATACCCAGACGCCGACAGGGCCTCCGCGCATTGCGTGAATCACTTTTATCTGATGACATGGGCAGAACTGAATGTCTTTTAAGGCACGGGTAGCAATATGTTTTCATTTTGTATACAGAGATAATAGCTGTAGTGATTATTATGATCCCTGCTTTATTGATGATGAGCTTTCACAATCTGCTGTTTAGAATAGATTGTTCTCTGTTGGTATCACAGGAATTCTAAAGTTATAGTTTGATTATTTGGATGTGTGAACATGTCACAGGATCCGTTAGCAGGCTCTGTGCTCGGGCTGTGTGTGTCTGTGTGCGCTTGTCTCTTGCTGCATGATTTGTTTCATTAATTAGTGCTTAGCAGAAAAGGTTTTCCCCTGCAGTGCCGTCTGAGGCTCTGTGTCTTGCTGTATTAAATCCTGTTGTATGTTTTTAGTTCACTTAATTTTGAGAGCTCCTTTGGATTCCTCATCCCCCCTTCCCTTCCCTCTCTCCCCTGCAGCTTCTGTCAGCGTGATTTGTTGACTCTTGCTTCAACTGAATGGAGGTCAGTACTTGGTCTGGGGGCCAAATCCCTTTAAGGCCTTTCAGCCTGGGTTTTTAAGGGGATAATCTACAAGAAGTGCAGTTCAAGGCGCCCTCGATTTACACCTTTTCGACTTACATTGTTCCCTTGTAAAAAAATGGTGTAGGGGACATGGCATTGTCTTCCCTGTTTCCACGCAGATAGTAGCTGGGAATGACAATTTCCCAGCTTGCCATAGAGTACATGAGGTGAAATTTTCTTAACGGGGGCAAACAGCAAAAAAATGAAAAAAACCTTCCTGCCTATCCAAAAACTAAAAGAAAACCTTCTGTGCTGGAGTTATTTTTAATACATGTACCTGTTCCGACTTATATACAAATTCAACTTAAGGACAAACCTACAGTCCCTATCCCGCTCATAACCCGGGGATGGCCTGTATATGGGACATCTATTCCCTTTCTGTCATGTTATAAGGACATAGGAGCCTTTCAATTTTCTTGTAGTAAAGGGATTTCATGCCACTCCTTTTTCATCAGTGAAAATTTATTCTGTGGCTGTTGCATATATTTGACCAGCAAATTCCAATTTGAAAATGCAGGAAATTTATGTATCCTCAATGCAACAATTATGGGTATAGGGCGACATGTATGAACGGGGCTGCTGGCGTCTTTTCAGCCCGATATCAGGCACAGCCCCGTTCACTACATTTTTAAAACTCCCGGGGTGCACTAGAACCATAGCAAAACTAAATTTTTTAGCTTTGCTTTCGGATTTCTGGGGCGCATATGCTGCAAAAGTGGAGACTTTTAAAATGGTTTCCTGAGCCAGAAAATGTGCCCGAACGTGAATGGCCTCTTTTATGACCCCCTGTATAGCGGGCTCATAAATGAGGTGCATTCTATGTGGTATAAGGCGCATGAAATTTGGCATGCAAACGCCAAATTCCATACATGTCGCCCACAATGTTCACATACTTAGGACGACATGTCCCATTGGTATTTTGGCGCATGAAATTTGCCATATGAACGCCAAATTTGATGCATGTCGCCCACTATGTTCACATACTTAGGGCAACATGTCCCACAGTATTTTGCACCAAAAAATTGTTGACGCCGTATTCTCTATATAAATGAACTGTTGAACACTAAAACTAGGCGCATTTTATGCCTAAAGTAGACGCATCAAATATGCCTGCAATGATATGCTATGCGCCTGTTTTGGGTATACACCTAAATTAGGCGCCTTAAATATGTTACACAAGGTAGACCACACACCAGATTTTTGACAGGTTTATTTTTTCAGGCGCATGATACATTTAATGCGCCTTAAAACTGGCGTGGAGGCGGCTCTTTTCCGACCGTTCCTTTTTTGCTATGAGGGGATATATGCTTACTTTTAGTGCTAGGTTCCACGGGTATTGCAGGGCGTAATTTCGCCCCGCAATTACGCCGTGTGGGCACTTCGCCGGCCCATAGACAATCACTGGTAGCGGCGCGTATACGCCGCTAGAAAGTGACCTGTCAAATTTTTTCCCCGCCGCCGCCTTCGCCGGGCGGGGAGAGAGAACGTAATCCATGTTTTTCTATGAGAACTGTGAATTACCGTAATGACTGAGCCGTTTTCAGCCCGTAATTTGCGCACTTCGGTGCGTAATTACGGACCGAAATACGGCACATTTTAAGCCGTGTGAACATGGCCTAAAGCGGCACTGTACTTGGCTGTAAAATGCCGTTCCCGCTCCCGCTGGAAACAGGCTTTTGTGCTGTAATCTTTAAGAGCCCCAGTCTTCATTTACGCCTGTGAAAAAAAAAGTGTGTGCAACATGCCAAACCCCAGAAAAGTGACGTCGCTATCCCTTTGTTGTCTTTGAACTTGTGTTCACTTCCAAGACCTGTGCGGTTTTTTTGGCAGGCTATCTGAGCTGCGTCTCCCTGGTAGGGTGGTGAAACAGAGGTTGTGGTCAATGGTTATACGCACAAAAAAAAAACAAAGGAAGAAGGAAAAAAAAAACACAGGAAAGGAATAGTAAGAAGCTCTACCCCAGAGTTCATCTTGTTATAGACACAGGGTGTTAGGTATTTCAGGAGGCCAAAGCCTGTGTCTCTATCAGCAGTTAATGAGGCAAGACCTGCAACAGATAGCCGCTTTCAACTTACAAAAGCTTTTAGATGTCTCCATTTACTTTGATCCATTTCAGTTCATTTGAGCTGTGTTGGGGGGACTTTACCTCTCTCTCTCTTTTTTTTAGATAAACTGTCTTTTTCTTCCCAGGCAAACAATAGTATCATTTACTTACCTTATCCTTAAACAAGTTTGGAGATCTTCAGTCAAGTTCTCTTACAAAGGAATAAAAGGGACGACTATTTTTGCTCCTTTGGGAAATGCTAGGAAAATACTAATAGTAAAAAAAAAGTTTCAAAAACTTTCAGAAATGTTATTAATAATCAAGTAGAACAGAAGAATCCTTTTCTCTTCGAGGGAGATTTCTGGTTATTTGTTGCTGATAAGCTGGACCGTTTCTTCTGTCTATAGGATTGTTATTTTATATGCGGGATGCCAAAAGAGATTTTTTTTTTTTTTTTTTTTTTAATGGTTCTCAGAACGGATAAGACTAATTTGCAGGAATGTGAAATAATCCAGAACATAAGAGCGGGACTATTCCTAAAGTTCGGATACTTGGAACAACAAATTAGCACCATGTTTTCCAGTCCCTGGGGCAAGGACGAGGAATTTAAAGCTTCCGAAGAGAAAACTTAGGTGCTAATGGATTTGCATGAAACATGGCCTGCTAATGGAGGGTCTCTTCTAATTAGCTTTTAATTAAGTCTGTTTGGTGCTTGACCTTCTTGTAAAAGGCACGACTCGCTCGATGATGGTATTGTGGATTACGGATGGGAATAAACGGCGTATGACTAAATTCGGTATCCTTAAAACCGGTGATAGTTGGCAGCTGAATGGACATGAGTGAATACAATTGCTTTTTACTTAAAGGGGTTGTCTCACTACAAGGATCACTGTTTATGTTAAAGATCTTGCAAAATCAAGTCACTTTGCAATATGTGTCCATTAACTACCTATTCCTAGATATCACCTCTTGTATGGGCTGAATCAGCTCCTCTGGTCACTATAGCTACAGACCTGTTCAATCTCTCCTGATAGGCTGCCAGCACTGGTCGCTATAACTACAGACCTGTTTGATCTCTCCTGATAGGCTGCCAGCACTGCTTGCTATAGCTACAGACCTGTTCTATCTCTCGTGATAGGCTGCCAGCACTGGTTGCTATAACTACAGACCTGTTCCATCTCTCCTGATAGGCTGCCAGCACTGGTTGCTATAGCTACAGACCTGTTCGTTCTCTCGTGATAGGCTGCCAGCACTGGTCGCTTTAGCTACAGACCTGTTTGATCTCTCCTGGTAGGCTGCCAGCACTGGTTGCTATAGCTGCAGACCTGTTCTATCTCTCGTGATAGGCTGCCAGCACTGGTTGCTATAGCTACAGACCTGTTCTATCTCTCGTGATAGGCTGCCAGCACTGGTTGCTATAACTACAGACCTGTTCCATCTCTCCTGATAGGCTGCCAGCACTGGTTGCTATAACTACAGACCTGTTCCATCTCTCCTGATAGGCTGACAGCACCTGGAGTCCACACCATCTTGTCAATGCAGGCCAGTAGAAGACAATAAACCGCCCCAGAATTCAAAAATGAAACTGAGAAAACAGGACTGTGGTAAGATGAATCGATGTAGTGAGACAACCTCCTTTAAAGGGGTTGTATCAGCATAGACATGACATAGGGAATGACATCAATGTATGCTAAGTACAGGTCTAACTTTTGGAACCGCACTTATTCCAAGAACGGGTCATCACAGAGGGACTTCTGGATGGAAATGGCACACTAGCCTATGGACCCCACATTTACTGGTATTATTGCCCACTGAGGAATCTGGCAAACGCCGGAAGAAACACGTCTGGGTATCATTTATGGGTAATTTATAGTTATATGTTTAGGTATTGACCTTGTTTTTGTGTAGGATTTGATTAGGGATTTTTATTGGTAGGAGTTCTTAGAACTGTGGGACCGTTCTTTTCAGGACGCTGTTCCTGCAAGGGCTCTTCTAGGGCGTTGAGATAGTGAGGGAGATATAGGTGCTGTGGCTCCTTTCCATCTCTGCCTATCTGTTGATCTACTGCTTGTCCAACCTACATATAGGATCGGATTTACAGTTACCAGCGATCTTCGTGGGAGGTGCGGTAAGTCCCTCCGTTGAGCCATGTTTTGTAGATTGATATAATGTTTCAATGTAGATTTATTATTTTTTAACGAAATATTTTTCTTTATAAACAAGCCCCGAAACTTCTCTGTTTTG
This sequence comes from Phyllomedusa bahiana, assembly GCA_025379985.1. NCBI lineage: Eukaryota > Metazoa > Chordata > Amphibia > Anura > Hylidae > Phyllomedusa > Phyllomedusa bahiana. Next base: position 105,315 of record JAODAL010005459.1, read on the forward strand.
AACAGAGAGGTGGTCAGCACTCTTCTTAGTAGAGCCGAGCCGTGCGATTGATTGCAATGGGAGAGTCCTGATCACCTCTCCATTCAAAACAAAAAGGTTCTGGGGCTCATTCTACAGATAGATGAAGGTCGTAGAGTTGGGAGTCACACCTAGCAGACATTGATGACATGTCTATAGTGGGAATACCCCTTTAATCACTTTTTGACCGAAGCAGTTTAGCCCCGTTTCTGACTAGAAACTTTTTTTTATCGGACATATGGGTTTAAACGGTGATATACTAGCCCCAGTTACAAGGAAAATACAGCACCCAGCACTGACCACAGAGCTAATCTGGAGCTGTTAAGACCCAGCAGCTCCTGCAGTTACCTACCGATAGTTATTACACAATTACCAGGGATGGAAGTAAGAAGGCTGAAAGCTTTCTGCTATGCTGTGTACACAATGCTGAGCTTGCGCCGTTTATACAGCTATCGGGAAGACAGGAACAGTAATAAACCGTCCTTACCTTCTCTCTGATAATGACGGCGGGATCTCTTTGGAGCATCCATGCAGTGTTAAAAGCCGATCACCAAGATGTTTATAGTCACTTGGCGATTGGAATGTTTTCCGCATTGAAATTAAGGTGGACATATATAAAAACTGTCCTGGTCTAAGCCATATCCACCAATCAGAGCTCCCCTTTACCTTTTTTCAGAGCACTATACGAAATGAAATGGGATCTCTGCTTGGTTTCTATGGGCAACAAAGAAAGTCTTAGACCTTGACAGTTTTCCTACATGACCCCCTTAATCTGGTTAAAAAAGGAGGAGGGGGCATTACAGATGTGTTTCTACCATAGACTTTGACATATTGCTAAGATATGCCGTCAAAGTCCTTCCCAATCTCGTGTCTGGGCCCTGCAAGGTTTCGGATCGGAGTGGATTGCTGGTCACCAGGGGCGTCGCTAGGCAGATTCATTCGGGGCACGAGCCCCGAATGAATCCGCCTGTGCCCCGAATCTCGGCGTCTCCCGGCCGCTGCCATGGGCCTGGAGCGCTCCTGTGTGCAGGCGGCGCCCGCCGATGTCTCTGACTGCGCGGCCGTTTCACAGCAGCCGAGCAGTCAGAGTCGGGGAGGAGGCAGGACGGATGGTTCCCGTTCCTGTCTCCTCCCCTGTATGTACGGTGCTCTCACCGAGCGCCGTACATACATCTGAGCGTCACAAGGGGGCGTGACGCGTCCGCTTTCATCACCCCTGCGACGCTGGGATCCTCTAAGCCGGCAGATTGCCGGCACCGAGGAGATCCCGGGCCCCCCGCGAGACGGCGTAAGTATCGTGATGACATCACGCTGCTTATACCGCTCTCAAGCTGCAGGACCAGGACGCGCGGACCGGGCCTCATTAGGTAAGTAGGTTTTTTTATTTTATTTTTATTAGGTAAGGGGGCAAGACACTGGCTACAAGGGGGGCAGGGCAAGACACTGGCTACAAGGGGGGCAGGGCAAAGACACTGGCTACACGGGGGGCAGGGTAAGACACTAGCTACGAGGGGGGGCAAGACACTGGCTACAAGGGGGCAAGACACTGGCTACAAGTGGGGCAAGACACTGGCTACAAGGGGGCAAGACACTGGCTACAAGGGGGGCAAGACACTGGCTACAAGGGGGCATAATGGCTACAAGGGGGCATAATGGCTACAGGGGCAAGACACTGGCTACAAGGGGGCATAATGGCTACAGGGACAAGACACTAGCTACAGGGGGCATAATGGCTACAGGGGCAAGACACTGGCTACAGGGGGCATAATGGCTACAGGGGCAAGACACTGGCTACAGGGGGCATAATGGCTACAGGAGGCAAGACACTGGCTACAGGTGGCATAATGGCTACAGGAGGCAAGACACTGGCTACAGGGGGCATAATGGCTACAGGGGCAAGACACTGGCTACAAGTGGGCATAATGGCTAGAGGAAGCAAGACACTGGCTACAGATGGCATAATGGCTACAGGAGGCAAGACACTGGCTACAAGTGGGCATAATGGCTACAGGAGGCAAGACACTGGCTACAGGGGGCATATATGGCTAAGGGGGCATGTCACTGGCTACAGGGGGCATATATGGCTAAGAGGGCATGTCACTGGCTACAGGGGGCATATATGGCTAAGGGGGCATGTCACTGGCTACAGGGGGCATATATGGATAAGCGGGCATGTCACTGGCTACAGGGGGGCATGTCACTGGCTACAGGGGGGCATATGTGGCTAATGGGGCATATCACTGGCTACAGGGGGCATATTATGTGGCTATGGGGCAGTAACCTGGGTACAGGGGGCTAATAACCTGACTACAAGGAGCATGTTACTGGCTACAGGGGGCATATTACTGCCTAAAGGGGGCAGTAACCTAGCTACAGAGGGCAGTAACCTGGATAGAGGGGCTAATAACCTGGCTAGAGGGGGCTACAACCTGGCTACAGTGGGCTACTACCAGGCTATAGGGGCCAAATATTTACCTACAAGGGGGTAATTATTACCATTTGGGGCACTATAGATGGGGATTTTGTATAGAGATAGGAAATTGTAGAGAAATGCTGATAAAATGAGGAGTCTAAGATGTTTGTTTTGTACATTTTTCAGTGAAGAGTTGTGGACGGTAGAAGTCATCATGGCGTCTGGGACAGATGGAGAAGAAGAAGAGAAAGAGAACAACTCTTCAGAGACGTCTCCTGTGAGTCACTAATTGTAACTGCAGTGTAATCACTTATATTTCTCCTGAGCCTACATACAACAGGCTTTTCTCTGTAAATATACATCCGCAGTTCACAATGAGACGCAAAAAATTCCGTGTGCACCCAGCCCTACTCAGAAAAACTTAAGGGCCCGAGCCCCAGATGTTTTGGGACCCTAGCAACGCCCCTGGTGGTCACGCTTGCAGCTCTACGTTCTGTTCTATGGGAGTTCTGAGTACAGACGAAAACAGTGTTCACCCATACTGGGAACTCGTATAGAACAGAATGGAGAGAACACAGCGCTCCCCTGTACCGGAAACTTTGATAGAACACAATGGAGAGAACATTGCGCTCCCCTGTACTGGGAACTCCCATAGAACAGATTGGAGAGAACACAGCGCTCCCCCTGTACTGGGAACTCCCATAGAACAGATTGGAGAGAACACAGCACTCCCCTGTACTGGGAACTCCCATAGAACAGATTGGAGAGAACACAGAGCTCCCCTGTACTGGGAACTCCCATAGAACAGAATGGAGAGAAAACGGCGCTCCCCTGTACTGGGAACTCCCATAGAACAGAATGGAGAGAGCACAGAGCTCCCCTGTACTGGGAACTTCCATAGAACAGAATGGAGAGAACACAGCGCTCCCCTGTACTGGGAACTCTCATAGAACAGAATGGAGAGAGCACAGAGCTCCCCTGTACTGGGAACTCCCATAGAACAGAATGGAGAGAAAACGGCGCTCCCCTGTACTGGGAACTCCCATAGAACAGAATGGAGAGAGCACAGAGCTCCCCTGTACTGGGAACTTCCATAGAACAGAATGGAGAGAGCACAGAGCTCCCCTGTACTGGGAACTCCCATAGAACAGAATGGAGAGAACACAGCGCTCCCCTGTACTGGGAACTCCCATATGCCATCAAAGTCTATGGTGGGAACACCCATTTAAGTTAAACATTTTATACTTGCGCAATTAGTTTATCCTGAAATAGACAAAAAGAAATGGTAACATGTAGCACAAGGTTCAGAGTCCATGAAGAACAAGCCACAAATGTTATCCATATATAGACTGTGGACATAGTTGTTGATGATTATTATAAGCTTATGTTGTCTTTTTGTTAATAGGGGTCTTTAGCCACTTCAGTTCCCAAAAATACTCCTAGACACATGTTGCTTGTATTAGATATAACTAAAAACAGGACAGGCCACTTTGAGGGGGTGTTTAATAACCCCTCATGAAGGCTTTCTATAGGATCTTATCAATTTTCCCGCTTTTTAGGTTCTTAGGTGTATAGTATATATCTGCAATCTGCTACGAGGCAGCATTTAACTATACAATTTCAAAGTAACAGGCTAAACCAGTGCCGCATTAAGCTTCCCTCTCAGCCGCCTATAAAACTCTGTCCAAACAGCCGGAGCGTGTTTTTCGGAGGCATTGCCCTCTCGCTGTCTTTACCTAGCCAACCTTGGTATTAAAGAGCTTTAATCTGTAATCTCCAAGTAGGAAGTTATTCATCTTTATTGCCAGGCAGCTCAGTGGTGGCCACTGGTACATTGTTTCTTTATTGCTCCTGTGTTTAGTTGTTCTTTGACATGATAAAAGTCAGCTGTGCTTCAATGAGATCACTATTTGTGCAGCCTAATTGTTTCCTTCAATGTGCGCTCAAATTTTCCTTTTATGAGCGGACCCGGTTGGAAAAATTAACTTAAAGGGATACAGCTATCTACTGTTAATTAACCTCTTCCACAAACACATTAGCGGGCCAGGTCAAACAACAGTCGAGTGTTAAGTGCATCATTACAAGGGCATTTTTCATCTGAAAGATAACTCCTTGTTAACGTGGAAGGATATTGGGTATTTGTGAACGAAGGAGAGAGAGAAAAAAAGGAAAAGAAAATAAAAGTTTCTATTTTGAAGTTGGTTTTCCTCTGTCCGTCATCGGCTCGCTGCGTTTAGGCTCTTATTGTTTGTAGAATCGCCAGTGTTTTGTAACAGCGGACATTTGTTAGGACATCACAATTCATCACCAAGTTAGTTTACTGATTAATCTCTTCCCTGTTGATTGGGTACATGCCTCTCAAGAGTGAAGAGAATCTAGCGCTGAGTATTTATGTTGGCATCCCTGCTATGACTGTACTAAATGAATGTAATACTCAAAATTTACTTTTTTTTTTATTTACCGTATTTTTCGGACTATAAGGCGCACCGGATTATAAGGCGCATTATCAATGAGCGCCTGTTAAGTCTTTTTGGTTCATATATAAGGCGCACTGGATTATAAGGCGCGGCACATTAAATGAAACAAAGCTCAGACCGCAAGCCAAGCTTCATTCAACACTTTCACAATAACTCTCAACTTGTTAACTTGTAACAAAAGTCAATACATGTTCATATTTCCGTGCCGTATCGCAAAATACGTGCCACACTTAGTGAAGCTTATTTGCAACTGATTCGGAACGTATTTACATCGGAAATCCGACGTGAATCAGTTCTGAAATCAGCTGCGTGAACATAGCCTTAGTGACACTTATTTGCAACTGATTTGTAACTGATTTCGGAACGTATTTACTATTGTAAATCAGTTGTAAATCAGTTGCAAATCAGTTGCAAATCAGTTACAAATCAGTGTCACTAAATTAGCTGTACCTAATGCGTTCTGAACAAAGCCTAAAAACCCAAGTGAAGAATTGATTCATATATAAGGCGCATCGGACTATAAGGCGCACTTTCGATTTCTGAGAAAATCATAGGCTTTTATGTGCGCCTTATAGTCCGAAAAATACGGTACTTCAATTGTGTATCATTTCAATTGATTGAGCTTTCATTTTTTTTTTCCAAAATATTTTTATTAACTTTTCCAAGATTTTTTTTTAAAACAAACATTTATAACAGGGGATAAAGGGGAAGGGTAGGGATGGGAGGGGACAGGGGTAGTGGAGGAGGGAGAGGAGGATGAGGTAGGGGTAAGAAGAAGCTTAAAGGGGTCGTATCATTACATTAAATGGTCTTCAGAATAAGGGGACAGTGAAAACAAGCAACTTTGCAATTGGATGTCATTAGCAAAGCTGTCTTGTTTTCACAGTCTGCCTTATTGCCTTATCTTCGTTTTCTGTAAACACTGTTACCCAGGGCCGCACGGCTCCCCCCTCCTTTCACTTAATTGGGGTACGTCTCTACTAATTTACATTCTGGCTGCCCCCCCCCCCCCCCCACCCCCGGTCGTATTCACAGGAGCGCGCATTTCTGCCTCTCTCACTCAGAATAAGGGTCTGGCAACATTTCACTCTGCACAGCCAGCAGATGCACAGTAACACTGCAGCTGCTTCTACACTCAGAAAACAGCAGAATTGTGCCTCGGTGCCTGATGCTGCTGCGTGTTAACATAGAAGGGAGACAGATCTGTGCTGTGGATGAGTTCATAGAAGACTGGATTCAACTGTAACAAACCTCCAGCTGTGAGAGGAGAAGAGATCAGTGCTCTGAGTTCATAGAAGACTGTCTAGGTTGAATGTAGGGTGTGCTATGTAAACAGCTCTTACAAAATAAGACTGCATAGGGAGAGGAACGACACAGTGACATGTGGACTCGGACAGAGAGGGTGGAGGGAGCACACTGCGAGCATGAGCAGTGAAGGGGGGATGATGTCATCCCCTTCAGTGAAGAAACACCCAGCTGGGAGGGGAAGAAAGGCCCCTGAATTTGAAGAGCTGAGAAACTGAGATTACATTGAAACACACGAACTGATGAAGCGATAAATCCTCTTTAATGAAATGTGGCAGCAGGTAGCTTCGAGAACCTACAATGTCGGGACATGTCGTCCACTCAGGTCAAGCAAAAGGATAAATAAAGAATCTTATTACTTTCAATGATTAAGATAACTGAGTAGCAACTGTTCATTGGTCTGTCAACAATTTTTCAACTCTAATGTGAACTGCAAAAATTATTTCCTGTTCTCTTCATTGGTGTTGTCTGATTGGCAGAGAGGAAAGAGGCAAAAAAATAAAAAAAAAAAAGGGGGGGGGGTAAAGGGTAGGAGAGGGAAAACGAGGGGGGTTGTTGCTGTGGACACGTGGAACATACACCACCCCGTCGATTGAAAAATACCACCAGCTTAAAACCTTACGTTAAGACTCGCATTCCGCCGATACATTACCTGGAAATTGGCCTCCAATCGACTGTTCCAAAAACCATGTCGTGCTGCTAAAGCATTACCTAATGCGGCTTCTCACCCGTTCAAGCTTTCAATTTATTGTAAATTAAAAGGTTTAGCCATTGTATTTTAGCAGTATTTTCTTCCTTTCAATGCACTTTACGCATCCCATAGTTTACACCCAATTTTGTTTAAAATTTTAAACCCACGAGCCAAAACAGGCCATGTTTCAGGATTTCCTTGGGTACAATTCGGCATTTTATTCTGTATATAAAATGCACGGGTCCGGGGGGCAGGTTCATCCAAATTTTTTTATTTTAAACCCACCCCATATTTATGAAACATTCTGGACCATTGAAAAAACCTAGGATTCAAACCCCTTTGTTTTCCCCCTACCCCCTTTTTGTTTGTAAGTCTTGGGGAGCAGGGCCCTACCCCTTGTGTCCATCTGTAAGCAGTTTTTTTAAATTTGTGCAATTTTATTCTTTTGGTCGGTACCTACACCCCTTTTTGGGGTAAAGTGTGGGGGAATATTTTGGGCCCGCTATAAAATAAAGGTTTTTAAATTTTTTTGTACAGGGGGCCCAGTTTCCCGACCCAATTTTTTCCCAAATAGGGGTGGATTAGGAAAAACCCCACAAAAAAATTGGACTGGGTCTATCCCTAAAACCCTTTAAAAAAAAAAAAAATTCAAAGTGTAAATGGGTAAAACCTATCCGGGGTTAAAAATAGCTTTTTTTTTTTTTTTTTTTTTTTTTAGGTAGAGCTCTCTTTTATTTTAATATATGTTTTATTGGGTAACAACAGTGTGGATCATACAGATATACATGTAAGCATTGTACTTGTGTAAAAAAAACAACCCTTCTTTGTTGTTTCAGGGTTAGCGTTTCTTAAAGTTCCATAAAGAGATCCCCATTTTTTACATTAGCCCCTTTTACCAAAATTTCCCCCCCTCCCCCAATTAAAAGAAACTAAAGATAAACAAGGGACAAACCATTGTTTTCTGTTTGTTATTATATTTTGGGACATACAAATTTCTTTTTCCTAAAATCGCCCCCAAAAAGTTCCTCTTTAGGGGGCGGACGAAAATATTAGTCTCATGTACCGAAACCCTAAAAGTCCTCTGGTTTGTTTAATAAAAAATAATTTAAATTTTTTTGCCAAAAGAGTGCAATCTTGTTGATTTTTCATTAGGGAAATTTAAGTAGTGATATATTTTTTTAAATCGATCAAAGGTTTGCGATAGGGGGGACCCCAGATTTCCCTTTTTTCCTTTCTTTTTTTTCTTCTAAACCACTTTTATTTAAATTATTAAAAAAAGTATAAAAAAATTTAAACCAAACCCTTTCCACAAACATTTTACCTTTTCTACCCCCCAAAACCACCCCAATACAAAAAAAATAATTTTTGGGGGGGGGGAATTTGGGGGTTTTTTAAAAAGGATAAGGGCAATTTTTTTAAAACCTTTAAAAAGTTCCCCCCCCTTGGGAAGTTATACATTGAACTCCAATCATCATAGATATATTAATCTCCTATGCATTAAACTCCAGTCACCACAATAATAGGAATCTCCATTCTCACCTACAATGGACTCCAAACACCAGATAGATGATAATCACCAACGTGTTTCTCCTACGGGATTCACAAGGGGGGAAAAATTTAAAAAAGCAAAAATCGTCGGGAAGTGTTTTTAGGTTCAAAAGCAAAAAATGCAACATTTTCCCCAAAACACAAAAACTTAAATTAAAAATTTTATTTTATTAAAATTTATATATAAAAATTTTTAAGATATATCGATGGAAAACCGGTTTATTCAAAACCCAATATTTTGGGCCCCTTTAAGGTCATTTGTGGTAGTGGAATGATCTGTGCCAATGCCTACCCTAAAATAGGAAGGATAAAACTAAGCTGTACCCGACATAACAATTGTTACCGAGTTGTTAGCTGTTGGGGGGTTTTTCCCAGAGAATTTGTTGCGTGGGCCCCTCCAAAGGGGGTTATTTAAAAAAATTTTCTAAAAATGTGTTTAAAAAAAAATTTGGGCAGTGAGAGAAACCTAAGGCCCTGCCTTACCTCCCCTTTAGTTATTTAAAAATTCTTAATTAGATACGACTTGAAAAAGGGGTCGGCGGGCCGGGTTTGCGCGAGCACATTCTTTTGATAAAAAGGGAGCTAAAGAAGTTTAAGGGCCCCGGGTAGAAATATTTTGGTTTTTTTGTTTTACAAAAACCCATATTTTTTAGTGTGATTATTGGTAGACCCCTCCCTTTATTGATAAAAAGAGAACATGAGAAGTTTTAAAAAGCTTTTTGGGGAAAAAAGGTGTTGTTTTTGTTACAGAACCCAATTAGTTGTAGTTTGATTATTTGGGAGTGAGCATTTCAAGGCCCTTTAAAGCAGGATTCTTTCCCTTTTGGTGTGTCTCCCCCCCTTCCTTCTCTCTTTAGAAAAACAGGTTTGGGTTTTACATTGGGTTCTTAGCAAAAAAGGGCACGTCCGGGCCCCCCAAAACCCCTTTAAATGATCTGCAGTCACAGGTGGATGTTCTTGTCTTTTATACAATAAAACTTGCAGAGACTGACTCCAACTAAATATAAAAGCTCTGGCTATTTTATAGTCTTACACTTAGCCCTGGCATAGTTTTTTCCTACACAAAGCATTAAACATGTTGCAAAAGCCAATTACAGTATAAATAGTCACTAGGAAGCATTCAAAGCGAAAACAGAATAAAAGGTTACATCTGAGGGCCACTTTTTAAATCTTTTTGGATTTAAACCCTGAGGACGGGACAGTTTTTTTTGGTTTTAAAACAATACATTCAGCTTGAAAAATTGCTCTGTAAGTGTTCTTGAAATGTGTTTACGGCATGGTCCTACTGGAGAGAAAAATTTCCCCTGGATTTTTAAAACGTTAAAAAAGATACTGTTTTTGGGGAAGCGCTTTGATGCCCGTTTCCCCCTTTTTAACTTTTCCCCGCATGTGAAGTGCAGAATTTTTTGCGTTTTCGGTTTTTTTATAAAGAATCCAAACCCCTTTGTTTTATTTTGCCCTAAAATATCCCAGAAAAATGTCAAAAATATTCCCCATATGCTTTTAGGTTGGACTTTAAAAAAAAAAGGTCACATATTTAAACCGGGCCCGTTTTCTGGTGTTTTTAAACCCAAGGGTTTAGGGGAGCATGGTTAAAACGTTAGTCTGATCTTAAAAAGGGGGGTTTTGCCGGGACGTCCCCTTATCTGCTAAAAAAGCAAATGTAAAACAAGCCACTCGGGAGCTGAGAGGGGGCGAGAGACACACCCAGAGCACAAAAGGGCATGTTTAAAAGGGGACCGGGGTGAAATGCTCACTAAAGATAATAAAACCTAACTTGTGGAATTGTATACAAAAGACAACAATTTTCCCCGGGTGCCTTGAAAGCTTCTTCACCCCTCCCTTTCATCAGATAAGAAGTGTGCTCTGCCCCAAACCCCCCGGGCCCAGTCGGGTTCGGTATCAAATTTAAGAAGCTTTTAAGTAACTAAGGGCGGGGTAAGGCAGCCTGAAAGCTTCTGGGCCCTTGAAAATTTTTGTAATAAATATTTTTTAAAAAAGGGTAAATTAAATCCCCAAATTTTGGAGGATCCCACGCCAAGTCGTGGCAAAACCCCTTTAAGGCTTAAGTCTGGTTTCTGTGGCTCATTTCAAATGGGGCGTTTTTGTAAAAATACCACACTCAGCCCTCTTATCTGCATAGGGGCTACCAGCAAGGAAATGAGACATTTGTGTTTATGTCGGGGTTCAGTAAACCTAAAAATTTTTAGGCTTTTAGACCAGGGGGTTTAAAAAAACCCGGCCCCCCAGCTCCCGGGGAAAAACTAAAATTCCCATCATGGCCACTGATATAGTTTTATAAAAAGGGCCCATGATGGGAGTTGTAGTTTCCCCAAACGGGAAGAGACCCGCCGTTGCAGCCCCCTGGCCCTACGGCTAATTATGATTTGTTTGTCATTTTTTCCCATCTGCCCCCCCTCCCCCTGACTGTTTTGTAAATTACCAGAAAGAAAAAAAAAACAGGGTACCCCAATGTATCATACAATTCACAGGGGTCCCCAAACGTCGGCTCCCAAAGTTTTGGGGAACTACATCTCCCATCTTGATTTATAAAATCTAGATCGGGGGGAATGATGGGAGTTGGTATTTTCCCCAACAGCGGGGGAGGGCCCCCGTTCCCAGACCCCTGCTGTAGATAGTATGATACATTGGGGTACCCTGTTTTTTTTTTCTTTCTGGTAATTTACAGACAGCAGAGGGGGTGGCAGATGGAAGACAGTGACAAACAGGGCCGGACTAATAGATGAGGACTAGATTGGGGACTATATCCCCAAGACATTAGGGGAAAAGGTCCCAAAAGAGGCTCAACCCTCCTCTTTTTGGATGTAACCAAAACCCCCCCCTTCAATTTTTTTCCCTTTTTTTGGCCCCCACTGAGTTTTGAGAAACCCAAAGGGATATTTAACCCAAACCCAAGAAATCATTTCATCTGCTTACAGCGCTGTTTGGGGGTTTTGCCCCTCATCGGGTGCAGGGCGAGCAAATTACTGGGGGGGCGGGTTTTGGGGGAGGCAATGAGGGTCAGAAAGGGGAACATTTTCTCCTTGAGGAGAGCACATACTTTGTGGGGGGGTTTTTTTAAATTTCCCTTTTTTCCCCCTCTACAAAAGAAAGGGCCAGTTTTAAAACTATAAAAAGGGTTCTTTTGTAGTTTGTTACAAATCCTGATTTTAAAAAAATTTAAACCCCTTTCCCCGGGTTTGAAAAAATTTTCCCTGGATTTTTTGGGTTTTTTTAGAATAGGCTTGAAGTAAAAGCCCCTACCCCAAAACCCATAACCCCTTTAAAACAAATTTAAAAATAAGCCTAGTTATTGAAACCCCGTCCCTGACCCCTCATTATGATGGCGAGACCCTTTCCCCTAAAACCCAAGCACAAGGTTTTTACCCCTATTTCCCTTCCTGCCTCCTGTTAGATGCCTCTGGGAATCCTATGCCTAAAGTATTACAGTGGGGAGCTCTCCTTTTTCCCCGAAACACTGGGGTTTTTTTTCCCCCCATCTTTGTAAAGCAGTGGGGTCCCCCAGGTTGCCTTATCAAGGTCAATTTTTTTTCTGTCCCCGGGCCCGGGTTTTTTAAATCCATTGCTGGGGCCAATCCCGGGTCTCCCCCGGGTGAAAAAAGGGCGGGCTTTTTGGTTTTTTCCCCCCCCCAACGCCCCCCATTTTCCATTTGCAGTGCACTAGATGACTTGGGGGCCTTTCCCAAAAACCCCCAACGGAAATTTGGGCCTACTTAACGGGAGCCGCGGAAAATGTGAAAAAACACCCAAGGGGAATAGCCCAGTTTTAAATCCAGCAACCTGGTTGATTCCTTTAAAAAACCTTCCCTAAAATTCACGGCACCCCTGAGGAGGTGAAGGACTCTCAAAGCCAGAAATAAATGAGCCCTACCCAAATAATATGCCCTAGCTGATTGTTTTGGGGGAAAAATGTAATAGAAGACCTGTGTTATTTTTGGAGAAAAATTATATGGAGCAGGCCTGCACAATATATGGTTTTTGTGCAGCCTGCCAAAGCTATTGTATTGGCCCCCCAACAGCCCAAAATTAGGGAGTTGCATATGTAGAACCCTCTATTAATAAATCAGGCTGTCTGGTGGGAGTCCTGGGTTGAGCCCCTTGGTGGGGGGGGTGGGGTCCCGGGGGGCCCAAAGCCCCCCAAGTCTTGGGGTTTTTCCCACACGCCGTTTTTGGACGGGGTTTTTGGGAAAGGTTTTCCCTTTCCCCCAAAACCTCATCCAAAACCAATCAAAACCCTCGCTAAAAACACGCTTCTTCAAAACGAGGTTTTGAAAAAGGTTTTGGATAAAGGTTTTCGACGAGGTTTTCCCCCCATAAAAAAAAATAGTCAGGATAAAAAACCGCCCCGAAAAACCGCCAAAAACCATGCAAAAAACTCCCAAAAAACCCCTACAATGCCCCCTTTAAAAATTTTGACACGACATTTTTTTAAATTGTTTCCCAAAGAAGCGTCCAAAACCTCGCCCAAAAAAGGTTTTGAAATGCCCTTAAATGTTAAAGCAGGTTTTTTTTAAGGAGAAAACCCAAAGGGTCTCCCATAGGGGGCCTTTGAGAAAAAATTTTTAAAGTTTATGTTGAAAAAATTTCCAAATTTAAAATTTAAAAAATTGGAGAAAATTTAGGGTTTTATTTTTCTTTCATTTATTTCTTGTCTTGAAAAAAAAACAACTTTTTTTTAAGAGAATTATAATTTTCCACTAATTGTTTTGTTATTTACAAAAATATATTAAAGGGTCAAAAAAACAAAGCAGCTTTTATCCCATCAGATGAGACTGAATGTTGCATTTGAGAGCATATTAGACAATATTTAAAAACATATTTCCCAAATTTTTTTTTTTCGAGTGGGATGAAATTTTAAAAGATTTTTTGCTTTCTAAAACTAAGCCCTTTTTTTTTTTCTGCATTTTTTGGGGCCTTTTTTAGCCATAACCCATATATTTAATTAGGGAAAAACGAGAGGGGTTTGTGGCACAGAAAGTGAACAATATTTTTAGGGCAGGCCCCAAAAAAACCCCAGGGATTGGTTTTTTTTAAAAAAAAAAAAAAGAGGTTTTTGGTGTTGTTTTTAAAAAAAAGAAGAGAGAGAGAATCTATTTCCTAAATTCTGGTTTGCAGGTTCCAAAGAAGCAAAATAATATTTCCCCCCAAAAATTTGGGAACATGGCAGGGGTAGATTGGGTTTTTTAAAATTTTGATTAGGCCAAAAAGGACTTGGGTGTATTATTTGCTGCTTAAAAAGGTCCAAGGTGTTTTGGGGCCCTTATAAAAATATGGAAACCAAAACGGTCTCTCTGTCCTGCACCGAGTTTATACATCAATCAGCTGATGTTTTAATCTCTGGGATTTCTAAGAAACTGAACAAAGAAATCTTTGGGCCTTGCCCTTTATCATTTTCTGCCTTAATTTTTGTATTGAAATGAAAAATAGGTGGGGGAAACACATAGGGAAACATGGAGTCTTATGGTCTCTGCAGTATGGAGCTGTTTGGGACCCCGTATTTTGACTGTACAGGGCAGGACACCCTTCCCCCCCCCCCCCCCAAATTCTTAAATTCCTTTTCCCTGTTCATTTGAAAATTTTATATATCGTCTGTATGGGATCATTTTAAAAAATATATTTTATTTAAAATTATATAAAATTTTATAAATCTTTATTTCTTTTAGCCCCCAACATATTCCGCAGCCCCTTTTTCAAAATTTAAGGGTAAAAATACAGTCATTTTCACATTAAAAGTACTTTTCAAAAAAGAGACACAAAGGGGTGAGGGGCCCCGCTCGTGAGAGTTTTCCAACCCATTAGGGTGTATGGGGTGAAACATTGGGGAAGAAGTGCCAAAATTTTTCAAAGGTCCCGGGCCCTGTTACATAACTAGGGGGTGGTTTACATGAAAAAAAGGATGAAAACCTTTCCCCCCCAAAACTTTGGGAATCTATATCAGATAAGTTTTTCCCTGTGAGTGCCCCAAAAGGGAGGGAGTGACAGATGTGTATGATAGCAGTTAAAAGGGTTTGGTAGGCCAGACTAAGAAGATTTTATTTTCAGGGGCCCCTTTTTAAAACTGTGAGGTTGTGGAAAAAGTTTCCTGACGCCCCGCGGTAGATATTCCCGAGAAATTTGGGGGCCGGGACGTGTAAATCTTGTAAAGGGGGGCCTTTGGGGGGTTCGGATGATATTTTAAATTTTTGTGTGTTTTATATATTTTTATATTATTTAATAAAATATATATTTATATATACACCCCCACCGGCCACTTTATTAGGTACACCTGTCCAAATTTCCCCGTTAACATTTAATTTCAATTCCCGCCCAAAACAAATTGGGGCAACTCAGTGCATTTAGGGGATGTAGACCCTGGTCCAAGACAATTCCGGCCCGTTCAAAGAGCATCAGTAAGGGGGGAAAAAAGGTTTTATTTGGTTTTCCTTTGAAGTGGCATGGTTGTTGGTGCCGAAGGGCGGTTGAGTATTTTTAGTAAAACCCTTTTTCCCCCCCCCCCCCCCCCCCCCGATCTCCCGGGATTTTCACGCAAACCTTCTAGGGTTTACAGAGAAAGGTCCCAAAAAAAAAAAAAATCAGTGAGCGGCAGTCCTGTGGGCGGAAATTGCCTTGTTTATGCCAGAGGTTTAAAGGAGAATGGGCAGACTGGTTCGAGGGTTTATAGAAAAGGGAACAGTGACCCCAAATAGCCACCCGTTACAACCAAGGTAAGAGAAGAGGGATCTCTGAAGCCAGTACGGCCCAAATTTGAGGCTGATGGGCCCACCCGCAGCAGGGAAAACCACCGGTGCCACTCCTTTCAGTAAGAAAGGAAATGAGGCTTTCCCAAATTTGCCCAAGTCATCGAAAAATTTGGGAAATAGGAAATTGGAAAAAAAGTTGCCCGGGTTTATGAGTTTTTGATTCTTTCTGCCGACATTCGGATGGTAGGGGGCAGAATTTGCCGGGCAAACAAAATGAAAGAAAGGATCCCCCTGCCTTGTATCAACGGTTCAGGTGGGGGTTTTTGGGTTTGGGGTCATGGGTTTTGGGGGAAAATTTTCTTGCCACTCTTTGGGCCCCCTTTGGGGACCAATTGAGATTTTTTTTTCAAAACCTTGTGGAAAACTTGCCCCGAAGAATTTTAAAGGGCCCCTTTTAAGGGGGGGGGCCCCCGTTACTAGCATGGTGGTTTCCTAATAAAGTGGCTGGGGGAGTGTATATATAAATTTTATATTTATATAAAAAATTAAATTTAAAATTAATTTTTTTATTTTATAAAATTTATATAAAATTTATTTATTTTATTTTTATAATATAATATTTTTTTTATATTAAATGTTATTATGTAGATGGGAAAAAAATTTGAACAGATATGGGCCAGGGTTTTAAAGAATTTTTAAAAATAAATTGGGGGGGCGACGACATAAAAAATTTTATTTTATAAAATATTTTATTATAATATATATAAAATATTATATTTATATATTTTTTAAAATATAAAATATATATTGTCACAATCAATGATCCCATAGATTTAATATTTTATTTATTTTAATTTTTTATAAATTTTTAATTTTAACCTTTCTATTATACACACCCCAAACATATGTACACCCTATTTTTATTTTAAATTTTTAAAAAATTTTGGGCCCCAAAAGTTTGAAACGGTTTTGGTCTAAAACTCACTTTTTTCTCCATAGGTTTTAAAGGGGAAAAGTTGGGGGGTTTTAGGCTGGTTCACATGGGGTTATTTGCGGGGCCCCTTTTTATGCCCCCCCAATTAAAGCCGTTATGTGGACGGGGGCGGGGGGGGAGCAAGGTGGCCGAACCTCCCCCGGCCCCTTGACTATTCCCTTTCTAGCCGGGGGCGTATACGCCGCTAGTAAATTGAAATGTCACTTATTTCCCCGCCCGGGGGATTCGCCGAGCAAGGAGAGGAGACTAATCCAATAGTTCTATGAGAACTGTGGATTCCGTAATGCCTGGGACGTATTCCAGCCGTAATTCGTGCACTATGGCGCGTAATTACAGACTGAAATACGTCCGATTTTAAACCGTGTGAACATGGCCTTAGACCAAAACTGCTTCAGACATGTGGCCCTTTATATTTATATATAAATTAAAAATGTTCCTCATGTTCCTCTCACTATGACATGAAATCAGAATAAACCTTCCCCGTTTTAGGTCAATTAGGAACCAAAATTATTTCTATTTGCCAAATTCCAGAATAATGAAAGAGAGAACATTTTCCTCTTCCAAACTTATCCCCCATGTTACTATGTTATGGAAGGGGAAATAGAAAAAATCAGCAGAAAATTTACACGTTCAGATGATTTTGGGCGACATGTTTGAAAAGTGGCATATACATGTCAGTTTTAGGCGCATTAAATCAGTGTAGCGTGCACCTGAGAGTCCGATACTTTCTAAAAACTGGCGTCAGGTATACCTTGAATAGAAAACTTAATGCGGCGAAAAAAGCGCATTGCGCCGAAAAAGGCGCATCGCATCAAAAAAGGCGCATTGAGCAACTCATGGCGCATAGTATATCATTGGTAGGCGCATTGCCCGACGGAGGCGCAAACCATATGTAACGCGCCTCAATAGGCGCATTGCGCGACGGGGCTGCACAGTGCACCATATTTAGGCACATTACAATGTGTCGTACCCCGCGTATAATGCGCCTAGCTTTGGTGTACGACAGTTCATTTACATCGAGAATATGGCGTCAAGACTGGTTTTTGGCGCAAAATAGACCAAAAAATTGGCGTTGGCGAGTGGGACATGTCGCCGTTTATCTTTTACACCTTGGGTTGACCTTGGTATCTTTTTGTTTTCTTACATGACGTGTGATTAGTAACAATAACAATATATTTTTATACTTTAAGCCACAATTTCGATTCAGCAGCGAAGAAAATATTTATTATTTAATTCACATTCTAAAAAATATCAAATTACCCAAATTTTTAAGTATTTTAACCCTGAAATACTATATAGCCCCCTTCCATGTTATTTTCCCATCTTCATATTTATCCTGAGAGCTTACAATCAGATTTGGTTACAATATTTGACTATCCATTATTTAGCGTACAGACCGAAGGTTTGGCAGGGGCACAAGTCGCCCACAGAGTTGTTCTGTACAGACCCCACTAGTCTGTAGAGTCTACAATTTGTGTCTCTTTTGCTCTTTTAATGATAATTACATCCAGGCCACCATACCCTGGGGCCCCCGGTCCACTTAGCTACATAAAAAGCAGGGTTTTAAGCAAGTGGTGTAATGACTTCTCCTAAGTGCACAAACATGTAAATGCTCCCCAGTTACCTTTAAACCTCTCTGTAAAAAAAGAAAAATATTTATAATGTATGAAAGATTGGGGAAAAATGACATGTCATTCCCAGACAGTGGAAAGTGTAAGTCAGTGAAAAGGGGGGTTGGGGTCCAGCGACATAGATTCCCCTGTCCCATGAGCGGGAGACAATGCATTTTCTGTGAAAAAAAGCACCAAAATTTTTACCCAAGTTTTGTCTTGAATTTTGGGGGAAACCAAAAAAATTCCCAGAAATTTTTTTTAATGGCGCCCCCATGGAATCTGCCCAGTAGGGCGGATTGTCACCCGGTGGGGGTAAAATGAACCGGGGGTTTTTAACAAAAAAAACAAAAAAAAAGGGAAATTAAAAAAATTTTTAACCTTTGCTTTAGAAACTGATAAACAATTTAGTTTTTAAAGGGCCACATGTTTAAAAAGGGGATTTGGTCAAAAAACTCATTTTTTTTTCCCCAAATGGGAAACCTAGGGGCCCAAAAAAGTGGTTTTAAAAAAACCGTTTCTTACATGTGGCCAGACACAAAATGTTTTTGGAAGAAACGTGCTGGCCAATCCCGTACTTTTAAAACCCCCGGGCTTATAGCGGAAAGTACGCACTCCCCCGGATGTATTTTGGGTTTCAGCCTTGGGAATATCCCAAAAAAGGAAAGTTTTTAAAAGGGGCCTACTTTTTGCAGTTTTAAAAGGGGTTTTGTTCATAAAATTCTTTCCCATCTTTATAGTTTTTTAAGGCAAAAAAAAAAGACAAGTTTTCCTTTCTAGTTCATTTTTGTTTTCTAAGGTGTTTGACCCCAGGGGAAGGAAAAACACCCAAGGAGGTAGAAGAAAAATTGGGTCCTCTTTTTTTGGGGAAAAATTCCTTCCTGCCCCCAATCGGGGCAATCAGAAAAAACCCCCCGGATCTTTGCCCCTTTTCCTGAATCCTAGTCACTATAAATTGTTATATTATTACGCCCCCAAAAAAATGCACCCAAAACCCTTTTAAAATCGGTTATTGAATTAACCAGGATTATTTCCCTCTGGCAGAAAAATTTTCCATATTTCTACTGCTTTACAGTAAAAAAATTTCCCTTTTATGTTTTTTGTAGAAACTTTCGTTCCTCCAAAGGACGAAAAAGGTTGCCCCCTTGTTCTAGTACAGCCCTGTTTTAAAAATAAATCTTGGGGAGACCCTTATATTGCCTTTGATGTTTTTTAAACATTTTTTATTAGGGCCCCCGGGCCGTTTTTTTCCCTTCTAAACTAAAAAAACCCCTAATTTTGGGCCCAATCTTTTGTTGGACTGTAGTCCACCCAGTCCTTTTATTATTTTTTTTTCCCCCGGCCTTTTTTACCTGTTCAAGTCTACAATGTTTTTTCCTGTGCACTGGTGCCCAAAACTTTTTTACTTATTCCTTGTGGGGTTTAAAACCATTTGGATTTGGTATAATGGGGGGGAAAAAATTTTTCTCATCATGGGGCATCTATGCCCCTTTTTAATGCACCCATGATCCTATTTGCTTTGGCGCTGCGTCTGAAAATGGGGGCTAAAATTTAAAGTTTACTGTCCCCCCAAGGTTTCCCCAAAGCCCTTCTCCATTCACTTTACCCGGGTTTTTTCCATTTAACATGTTTTCTGAAAATTGGATTTCCCTTCCCCCATGTGCAAAAACCCTGCTTTTATCAGTGAAAACCCTTTCATCTGCCTTTTCCCCCGGCCCAGGCCCCAAACCCTTTATCCAAAACCCCTTTTGGGAATTTAACTTATTATCCCCCTATTTTTGTTGATTATTTTTAAAGGTTTTGGGTATCGCCCTGAAAAAAGATCGATATTCTACTGTGTATTCACTGGAAAAGTTTCTTTTAAGGGGAAAATTTTTTAAAGGGAGGTTTGGGCCCCAAATATGACCCTTGTGGTACCCCACTGAAAAAGGGGACCCATTTTGGGGAGAAATTGTACCTTTAAATTTAAACTACCCTTTGTTTTCTTTTAAGTGAGCCGGGTTACTTCCCCCACTTGCAACATTTTCCCCCAGCCCCAAGGGCATTCTCATTTTAAATTTCCCAAACCCTTTTTTATGTGGAAATGTTAAAAATTTTTTTGGTAAAAATCTAGTATATGAATCCAGTGCCTCCCCCCCCGGACCCAGTCTAGCACTGACTTCCTCATAGAAGCTGATGAGATTACCCGGGGACAGGACCGTTTTTTTCATAAAACCCCGTCTGGAACGGCGTTTACATTTGATTTTTCAGTGAGATACTCCAGGATTTTGCATCTCTGAGAAAAAAACCCTTTAAAAATTTTACCTACAAAGAGGGTTTGCTTACGGCCCCTTTGTTTCCCGGATCACCCCTTTTTGGGCCCCTTTTTGAATTTTTGGGGACCAAATTTGCCCATGGCCCAAACCTTTGGGACATACCCCCGGGTTTTTAGACAGTCCATGGAAAAAAAGAATAGGGGGGGATTTTTAAAGAACATCACTTAAATCTCTTAGGACCCCGTGGGGTGTATGCCACCGGACCTGGGGATTTGTTTATTTTTAATTTTTACTAAGCGGAGGGGCACTTTCTTTTTCCGGGTTTAAAACAAGAAACCTTTTTTTAAATTGGAGTTTAAACCCCAAAACTCTCTGTTTTTATAAAAGGAAAAGGGCATCCTTTTCCCCGGGAAATAAAAGTTTTGGGGAAAAAAGTGTTTTAATAGGTTTTCTTTTTTTCATCACCCTCTATGTTTTCCCCTAGTATTTTTTTAAAAGGGGCCAACCCTTTTCCCCTTTTTTAAACTTTTTAAATATTTATTTAGTTAAAAAAATATTTTGGGGTTAGTTTTTTCTTTCTATTTGCAAAAAAAAGTCTTTTCCCGTCTCCAGCCTTTTTTCTTCCTTTTTTTCCCCTTTTTTTTAACACCTTTTATTTTTTTCCCCTTTTGCTTCTTAGTGCCCCTTCAAATGCCCCCCCTGTTTTTGTAGGTGAAACGCTTTTTTTTTTGTTTTTTATTGCCTCCTTTTTAAACCCTGTTGTCCACATTGGGTTTTTCCTGTTTTAATTTTTTTTATTACCATAAGGTATGTAACCCTCACAGTGGTAGCCTAGGATGTTTTTAAAAACTTGTCCCCGTCAATAAAGGTTTAGGGCCCCCCCCTAAGCAAAATAAAATTAGGGCCCTTCCCAAAAATTTTGTGTTTTTTTTGGCTCCTTGGGCAAAAAACTCTATTGAAGGATAAACGGAAATTATATTTGGTCCCCTATTTCCCCCAGGTGCCCTCAAAACCCGAAAAAATTTTTTAAATCTTCAGGGGCTATTAGTTTTATTAGGGCTAGAAGGGGGCCCCCTTTTCCTCTAGTCGGTTCCTGCACCATTTGGCAAAGGTATTTTATCATTTGTTATTGACAAAAAACTGTTTCCTTTTTGAGAGCTACAAACTTCAGATTCCCCAAATTTAGGGGAGTGTTTACCAGCTTTTTGGCTTTACGGCCTGGCAAAGATGAGCGGGTGAGGGCACCAGGTCTGAGCTTAAAAGCAACCCGTGGGTTGTAGCTATCAAGAGAGATCAAACAGGTTGTAGCTTTTAGCCGGGGAAAACCCGCGTGGCAAGTATTTCAGGGGATTGGAACAGGTCTGTTGCTTTTAGTGATCAGCGGGTGGCAGCCTATCAGGAGAGATTGAAAAGGTCTGTAGTATAGCAACCCGTGTGGCAGCCTATCGGAGAGATCCAACGGTCTGTAGTATAGCGACCTGGGGCTGATGCAGCCCTAAAGAGGAGATATCTAGGAATGGTGGACGCTGCTAATGGCATATATTGCAAAAGTGATTGTTTTTCAAATCTTTAACATTAAAAAAGAAGAAACTCTTTTTGTGGAAAACCCCTTTAAATTGCAATTATGAAATATACATGAAATGCGATTGTTGCTTAATGATCGGGATCGATTTGCAGAAAAATATATAGAAAAGAAAAATCACAATTCTAGAGACACAATGTATAATGAAAAGCTAAAAATAAGGTTTAAGAAGAGACTGTTGTAGACGAGTGGAGTGATCTCTGCAGTCTTTGTCACATAAGTTTGTAATTAGAGTTTTATGTGAAGGACTCATCCATACTAATTGTGCTTCCGGGGCCTCGTATCCTGTCCTTGTGGGGAAGTAGATAGTCAATGAAGCCCGGAAAAACCTTATTGCGCTAAAGAGTGAAGGGGCCACTAATTCTGTCTATTTTTTTTTTTTTTTACTGGAGAGTATAATTTCAGGATAGTTTACAGCCTCCAAACTCCCCCACCCAGCAGATGTGTCTGGGCATATTGTCTTTGATATGTGCCTACCTATTTAGAGCATATTGAAACGTAACCAGAATTTATTCACCGAGTAACAAAGGGGCTATAGTTGCGTTATTGTCCTCAATAACTGGTGCTGTCAGATAAATGTAAAGAAAGGGCATTACAGGCTTGTAAATCCGATATCATGTATGTTGTGATGTGGTGCATTGACAGTAACAATATCTGTCAAATGGGACAATGGCAGATTAAATAGCAGGCTGCTCTTCTATCATGCCGTACGGCTACTGGGAAAAAGGCGTCCATTGTTCCACGAGACATATCAGTTATGGTCCACACAAGGCCCTGTTGATTAAATATGCTGGCAGCGGAACAGCAGGTTCTTGTTATTCATACACTGAGAGAGACCCTAACACAAACAATCGCTATTATAAATTAGCTCTTTACAAACAATATTTCAAGAAAATACTTGTACGTTCCCCCAGATTATACATTTTTGGGATGATTACATGCTTATGCCGGGGAATGGCCCCTGGCCAGGCAGAGAAGGGAGAAGAAAAAAAAATGTTGGCTAAGGCTTGTCTGAGTTTATTAAGAATCCGTTCCTACTACTGGAAAAGGAACAAGACACTCTGAGATAAAGTGGACGATACGCTACTCGCTGCTTGAGATAACTACTAGCGTTACTTCCGAAGCGATAAAAAAAAAAAAACCTTTCGTCCTTCATTGAGCCTTAGCAGCCCGACTTAATCTTTTAATAAGTGCCTGCTCGAAAAGACCACTTGACCACGCGGGGAGCCGGGAGAGTGTGAGAGTGCGTCGCCGATGATAGGAGGGGACGGCGGCTATTGCGGCAGACCTTAAAACACAAAGTCATCTCCTCCCTGGCAACGGAGCTGTTGACTCTGTAAACAGGCATTATGGCCATCGTTGTTGGCTTAAAGGGAATCTGTCGCCATTTTTTTTTTTTTACTTATTAAATCAAGCCCCTGATACATACTCTTTTCCTCTCAGTCGTTTTTATTTCCCGATTGTAGATTTCTCATTTAAAGAAAACTTTATTGTCATAGTTATCAGAGGTGGTACACTCATGTAAAAAAAGAGATCGGAACAAGGAACAATACAAATAAGATATAGAGTATTCGGTATTCTAACACCATCATCTCTAATCACATTACCAAGGAGAAATGTGATTGTAGATTTCTCAATTCGGCCGTCTATATATGATTGTGGGGAAGACATTCTTGCTTGCACTGCTTTAACAGCAGTCAGAGAGGTACTTTACAGCAGCTTCATGCACATACGATTCTTAAGACACTTCTGTCCCATAGACGTTATAGGAGAGTTTCACTGTGAAGGGAGGGGAGAGGGGGAGCTGTGACATCGCCTCTTGTGACTGGTGGATTCTGTGTTATCTGTACACAATGGTGTCTCCTTTCAGTTTGACCCTCTTTGTGCTGATAATGAGCAGACACTGCTGAAAAGCTCTCTAAACAGAACAGGAAGTGTCAGACGATTATTAGGCCTAGTGGCCAAAGTGAGAACTGCAGGACTTAAGAATTATTTAAAAAATACTGAAAGGGACATGGAAAATTAAAACAAAAAAAAAAATTCCTAAAGAATGTGTTTAACATAAGTGTCAGATGATTATTAGGCCTAGTGGCCATAGAGAAAACTGCAAGACTTAAGAATTATTACAAAAAATACTGAAAGTGATATGGAAAATTAAAAAAAAACATAACCAAAAATTCCTAAAGAATGTGTTCATCATAAAAATGTGAGTTAAACAGTAAGTCATTTTTTGATGACACATTCCCTTTAAGTTTCTGGTTAGGAGATAGTCGGTGTCAGACAATGGAATACCCCAAAGCGCTGTAGCTGCACGTCAGCCTCTTACTGATACAGTGCGGTTCGAGGTGTGCCGCCGCAGATACACAGTCACGCTCCTGGACGGAGTTGTCTTTCATCAGATGTCACCTAAATTAAAATAGATATTGGGAGACCCCTTGACCTGCGCTCTCCTCCTTGTTATAAATGTAAAATGAACTATGTATAGAACGATGATTTCTCCACCCTGTTTCCCCGAAAATAAGACAGTGTCTTATATTAATTTTTGCTCCTAAGGACGAGCTAAGACTTCTTTTTAGGGGATGTCTTATTTTTCTATGAATAATAATTCACATTTATTGTTGAAAAAAACATCAACCTGTATTAATATACTGTAGTGATTTCATCCCAAACATCAGCAGCCAAACCCTGAATTGCATGGAAAAAAATGCATTACGTCTTATTTTCGGGAATGTGTTATTTTCGGGGAAACAGGGTAGTTACAGATCCTTCTTCACTAGTATTCTTAGATCCAGAAATTTAGGGAGACATGTATGATTGGGTTTTTCACCCTTTTCTGGTGTCAAATGCACCAAAGTGACCCAATGTCTTGTGCACCAAAGGAATGTGTTAGGTGCATTGGGCGCCATGTATGAATGGGGCTGCGCCAGATATCTGGCGTCTTTTCTGCCCGATATCAGGTGCAGTCCCGTTCATACATTTTTAAATCTCCGGCACGCCACTTTGGGGCGCATTACATAGCGCCTGCGGCACTTTGTGATGTGCCCGATCTTGGGAGGCGGAGTGCACTAGAGCCGTAAAGAAGCTACATATTTATAGCTTTGCTACGGCATTTCTAGGCGCTTTACAGCTGGAACAGGTAGAGCACTTTCAAAGTGATATACCTGAGCCAGAAATGTTGCCCAAGCGCTGGAATGTGCCTGATTTATGACCCGCTGTAGAGTGGGTTCATAAATCAGGCGCATTCTATGCCATTAATATGCGCATGAAATTTGGCATTAACACGCCAAATTTCATGCATGTCACCCTTTGTTCGTAAGACTCAACACTTTCTAACGCCTCCGTGCACCATGTGCCTCGATAGGGGCATTACATACGATTAGCGCTAGTCACGGCACATGGCATATCATTAGAAGCGTATGTCTTGCCCCTATCGAGGCACATGGTGCACGGAGGCGCATAGCTTATCATTACAAGTGTATGAACTGCGCCTAACACATACTTGTAAAATACGAAATGCGCCTAACACATATACACTTGTAATGATGTGCTATGCGCCTCGATAGGCACATTTAGTTATGGAGGCACACAGGGCATCATTTTTAGGCGCATTACAATGTGTCAGTTCCGGCGCCTAGTTTTGATTTACGACAGTTCATTTACATCCAAAATATGGCGTCAAAATATGGCGGTTTTAGGGCAATATAGACAAAAAAAACTGACATTGGGAAATGTCGCCCTATGTGAATGATGGTGGCTATTCTACATTAGAATCAATGAGAGGTGTTTAGAACATTGTTTGAAGCTTATTTTGGGGCGTATTTCGGCCCAAAATACGCTTCAAAATACGTTGTGTGAACACTAAATAATAATCCTAAAACATCTATATATATATATATTATATATATATATATATATATATTATATATATATATATATATTCCTGTAGGACACCAATATGATTATTTACAGTACAATAGTCTCTAATGTTGTAGAGGCTATAATCTTGTCGTCTGGTTTTACATGCAAAACCTCCAAAGTTAATGGAGAGCATGAGAAGGTTCTTAGTGGATTCCACGGCTGGTACAACATAGCCGAACGCTCAACAAAAGACAACAATAGACATGTGCGTTACGATCCTGAATCCAACCTCGCTTTCCACTCCTGAAGGAGCAGCTGTCCTCTCCATGGCCTTAGCAAGGTGAGCCACACAGGTTGGTCCTTTTCACATGGAGTCTTTATATCAGTGACCCGTGAACTGGCTGCTGGAGCAGGAATCTGGTGGTCTTGTGTTTAGAAACTCATTACCTGCTTGTTAAAATATGTGCTTTAATGTGAACATTTTTTTAATACCACCACTTGACATTTCACCCTCTTGAGTGTCACGGTGTTTTGTAAACCCTAATTGAGCCAGAGATCGTCCTCTGCAGCCCCCGGAGAAGTCAAATAAAGCATTCCTCCACTGGCTTGTATTACCTCCACCTTAATCTGATCTTAAATACCCCAAATTCTCCTTTCTGGTGGGGCTTGCAGCCCCACTGCCGATTGGAGTATTGTTTTTGCTATTTTCTTGGACAGTTTCCCTTGTGCCCTTGAGAAAGTTGGCGCGAGATGGGTTCATTGCCTTCTACTTTTCTATATATATATATTTTTTGTGACACTCGCCAGTACTGATCTTATATTATAAGATCCGGCAACTACATCACATTGATGGGCAACTAAGGAACTCATCCTAAGTAACAGAACAACTAGAAGTGCCATTTGCTGCATTATTTTTATATTATATATTTATTTATTATATAAATATATAATATATAATAAATATATAATTTGAAAAGAATTATATAATAATAAAAAATTATATAATAATTGAACAATATAAAAAATAATTAAATAATATTTAATAACAATTATAATAATTAATAGTAATTATTAATTTTTTAAAATTTAAATAATTATTGCTTTATTGTAATATATATATATATATATATAAATTATATATATATATTATATATACTATAAATGGAAAATATATAATAAATATATCATATAAAAGTAATGCAGCAAATGGCACTTCTAGGTGTTAGTTGCCCATCACTGGGATGTAGTTGCCAGGTCTTATAATATAAGATCTGTCCTGGCGAGTGTCACAAAAAAATGTTTTCCCTCGTTATTTCGGCTGATGCGTAGTTTCAAATTATAGGAGAGACTGTGTCATACGGGTAAAGTACAAAAAAAAATGACAAGCTGTTGATTCTGCGTGGACTCCATTAGCCCCTTAAAGGGGTTGTATCATTATATTGAATGGTCTTCAGAATAAGAGGACAGTGAATACAAGTAACTTTGCAATTGGATGTCATTAGCAAAGCTGTCTTGTATTCACAGTTTTCCTTATCTTCTGTTTCTGTTTACACTGATCTCCAGTGCTGGTCGGATCCCTCCTCACTAGCTGAGAGCTCATTTACATTCAGCACTTTACTAGCTGAGAGCTCATTTACATTCTGTTCAGCCCCCCCGGTCGGCTGTATTCACAGAGCTTGCATTCCTGCCTCTCACTCAAGTAAGGGACCGGCACATTTTCACTCTACACAGCCAGAAGAAACAGAACAAAACTGCAGGGCTTCTATAATCAGGAAACAGCACAATTGTGCGACTGTGCCTAAACATAGAAGGAGCATTAGAGGCTGAGAGCATTTCACTCTGCACAGCTCTGGAGGAGTTTATACAAGACTGGATTCAATTGTAACATGAATGCAAGCCTGTGGTATGTAAACAGCTCTTACATACTCTGCATAGGGAGAGACACAGTGACATGTGGAGGGGGTGGAACACACTGAGCCAGTATGAACAGTGAAGGGGGGATGATGTCATCCCTTCGGTTAAGAAACACCCAGCTGGGAGGGGAAGAAACGCCCCTGAATTTCTGTAACTGAGAGGCTGTGAGAGCAGTGAAACAGGCTAACTGACGAAGCGATACATCCCCTTTAAAGGGGTTTTACTATGGAGCAAAATCCAATTCTGTGAGACAACCTCGGAGAACAGGGAGATGGCTGCACTTGCACAGTTCTACCTGTTTTTTTCTATGGCCGTTCAGCATATAACTGAGCGAGTAAAGTAGAATCCACGGCACACCATAAGGTACAAGATGCAAATATTTATTTTATTAAGTACAAATCAAGTGATGCACCAAGTGCAATAGCATACAAGGAGGAGATCCAATATACTGCACTAAAGAAAAAAAAATATATATACGTATCCAAGGATGGATTTTTTTTAATATAAATCAGGTAGATGTCATAATCCATGTATGTGAAGTTTGGCCTATGTCACAGTATGAAAGGTAATGCAGTAGAGCTTTAGATAGTGTAGCGCCGGGTCATGGATATAAAGGAGGCCCTCTGTTGTCTCCAGACGCGCACTCCAAAGCTCTTGCTTCCTGAGCTTTCCCTTGAGCTCCCAATCGGCCATATTACCTCTGGGCTCCTCCTCTATATCAATGACCTGGCGCGACACTATCTAATGCTTTACCGCATTACTTTCTATATTGTGACACAAGCAAAACGTCAAATACCTGTATTATGGCATGTACCTGATTTATTTAAAAAAATCCATCCTTGTATACACTCACCGGCCACTTTATTAGGTACACCATGCTAGTAACGGGTTGGACCCCCTTTTGCCTTCAGAACTGCCTCAATTCTTCGGGCATAGATTCCAAAAGGGTGTTGCAACGATGCCAATTGGTACCAGGGGCCCAAAGAGTGCCAAAAAAAATATTCCCCACACCATGATACCACCACCACCAGCCTGAACCATTGATACAAGGCAGGATGGATCCATGCTTCATGTTTTTGACGCCAAATTCTGACCCTACCATCCGAATGTCGCAGCAGAAATCGAGGGCTCATCAGACCAGGCAACGTTTTTCCAATCTTCTACTGTCCAATTTCGATGAGCTTGGGCAAATTGGAGCCTCAGTTTCCTGTTCTTAGCTAAAGGAGTGGACCCGGTGTGGTCTTCTGTGCTGTAGCCCATCTGCCTCAAAGTTGGCCGTACTGTGCGTTCAGAGATGCTCTTTCTGCCTACCTTGGTTGTAACGGGTGGCTATTTGAGTCACTGTTGCCTTTCTATCAGCTCGAACCAGTCTGGGCCCCTTCTCCTTTGACCTCTGGCATCAACAAGGCATTCCGCCACAGGACTGCCGCTCACTGGATGTTTTTTCTTTTTCGGACCATTCTCTGTAAACCCCTAGAGATTTGGGTTTTGCGTGAAAATCCCAGGAGATCAGCAGTTTCTGAAATACTCAGACCAGCCCTTCTGGCACCAACAACCATGCCACTTTCAAAGGCACTCAAATCACCCTTCTTCCCCATACTGATGCTCGGTTTGAACTGCAGGAATTGTCTTGACCATGTCTTACATGCCTAAATGCACTGAGTTGCCGCCAAAGTGATTGGTTTTATTAGAAATTAAGTGTTAACGAACAGTTGGAAGGTGTACCTAAATAAGTGGCCGTGAGTGTATATGTGTGATATTGTATATAATGTGTATATATAAAATAATAATAATAGTATAATAATAATAATAATAAAAAATATTTACATATTTATAATAATTATGATTTTGTTATTTATGTGTGTGTATATATATATATATATATATTATAATATATAATGGATTTTAGAGCGCCATTGATTCCAGGGCGCTGTACATTCAGAGGGTTACATACATAACATAAGTCAAACAATTATAATAGTGACAATCTGTGACTAACAACAGGTACAGAGGGAAAGAGAACCCTGACCGCGAGGGCTTACAATCTGCAAGGAAGGGGGAAAGAGACAGAAGGTGGGGGGCAGACATGTTTGTGGAGGGTGTAGTGACAGTGGGGTTATTCTAGGTCATAGGCAATCCTGAAGAGATGGGTTTTTAGGTTACCTTTGAGACTAGTGAGAGTGGGGGAGAGTCTGAGGTGTTGGGGCAGTGAGTTCCAGAGTGTGGGGGAAGCACGAGAGAAGTCTTGAAGGAGGTTGTGTGAGGAGCTGATAAGATGAGAGCAGAGAAGAAGGTCCTGTGTAATATATATATATATTTTTTTCCTGCAGTATATTGGATCTCCTCCTTGTATGCTATTGCACTTGGGGCATAACTTGATTTGTACTTAATGAAATCAATATTTGCATCTTATACCTTATGTTGTGCCATGGATTCTTCTATACTGGATATACGGACAGCCTGACCTTCCACTAGAGCACCCACATCCTTTTGGTGTCCGTAACCATTTCTGCAATACCGTAACTCAGCAAGTATGATAAGCTATGCTCTAATCTCCCATGAACATGAATGGGGGACAGCTGCGCAAGTGTGGCCATCTCCACATTCACCGAGGCCGGCTCATAGAGAGCTTTGAGCCGGTCTCAGAAAGGGATTTTGTCTTGTAGCAAAACCCCTTTAAGCCAAACTCCAGTCGGCAAAGAAGAAATCGGACATTGCTGAAAAGACGTAAATCTAAAGCAGGGGTCTGCAACGTCGGCTCTCCAGCAGTTGGGAAACTACATCCCCCATCATGCCCACTGATAGAGATGATATAAATGAATGATGGGAGTTGTAGTTTCCCAACAGCTGGAGAGCCGACGTTGCAGACCCCTAATCTAAAGCTTCTTGGTACATACCTTGGTTCTACACGCAGCACAGAAATATCACAAACGTCTACTCTGAACCATAAAGGTGACATGAATGCGACCAAGTATTATAACCGAGCCCAGAACCGACATGGCTGCCCGCGGAGAGTACAAGCAACACTACAGGATGCATAGCTTAACTTTTTCTTTTTTTTTTGTGGAAAGGTCATGTCATGAGAAGAAGTTGGAACATGAAATGGTCCGATGTGAACACTTTCAGAGTTATGCATTACTGTTTATACCAAGAGACCTCTTTGCCTCTCATTTTCCACAATTTATGAATTAATTGACATCCACATTCCTGCGATGCTTAGCTGGGGAATGGCCATGTGTAGCAAGTAAAGAGTAATGAATCACTTCATTTCCAACCACAAGGAAAGGAAACCGTTTTTTTTTTTTAACTTATGTATGGGAAAAGCCCAAGCTGGTGATATTGATGCCGTCCATTTGTCTTAATATGTTTATTTTTTACACAACTGGCAATAGCTGTGGAACATGATGTAAACAAGAAGATAAATGGGGGGATGCAAATCATGTTAACGCTCTATAGGGGGAAATGTGTGTCGAGAGAGAATTGCACCCAGTCCTGAACGTGTGTGGTATGCTGCTGTATGATGTCCATCCATCATAGCTGGATATGTAGATACGTGGCAAAACTAATCCAGCCGACTAGAGAGTATGGTGCAGGGGTGGAATGGTGTTTTGTTATAATCTTGGTCCAAAAAAAAAATTAAAATTTAGAAACTGTACCTTAGTGTAGTAGAAGACAGTAGCTTATCATCCACCTTCTTTCTCATCAGATGCCCAGACTGCTGTCATGTCTCTGTCTGCACAGGGCAGCTTGGTGGCTCAGTGGTTAGCACAGGGGCAGCACAGTGGTTCAGTGGTTAGCACAGGGCAGCACTGTGGCTCAGTGGGTAGCACAGTGGTTAGCACAGGGTAGCATGATGGATCAGCGATTAGCACAGGTCAGCACAGGGGTTCATTGGGTCGCACAGGTTAGCACAGTGTCTCAGTGATTAGCACAAGGCAACAGTGCGTCTCAGTGGTTAGCACAGGTCAGCAGTACAGTGGCTCAGTGGTTAGCACGGGTCAGCACGGTGGCTCAGTGGTTAGCACAGGGCAGCACATAGGTTCAGGGGTTTAGAAACAGGGCACACAGAGGTTCAGTGGTTAGCACAGGGCAGCACTGTGGCTCAGTGGGTAGCACAAGTCAGCACAGCGGTTAGCACAGGTCAGCACAGTGGTTCATTGGGTAGCACAGGTCAGTACAGTGGCTCAGTGGTTAGCACGGGTCAGCACGGTGGCTCAGTGGTTAGCACAGGGCAGCATGGTGGCTCAGTGGTTAGCACAGGGTAGCATGATGGATCAGCGATTAGCACAGGTCAGCACAGTGGTTCATTGGGTCGCACAGGTTAGCACAGTGTCTCATGAAAGCAAAAGGGAAACATGCATCCAGTGTTACACAGTCAACAGTACAGGGCTCAGGGGTTTTAGCACGGGCAGCACGGGGGCTCATGGTTAGCACAGGCACACAGTGGTTCAGTGGTTAGCACGGGGCCCCAGCACAGGGGGTTCAGTGTTTAGCCGGGGCACACTGGGGCTAGGGTACACAAGCAGCACAGTGGTTAGCACGGGGTAGCACGATGGATCAGGGGTTAGCACAGGTCAGCACAGTGGTTCACTGGGGAGCACAGGTCAGTACAGTGGCTCAGTGGTTAGCACAGGTCGCAGGGTGGCTCGTGGTTAGCACAGGGCAGCATGGTAGATCATTGGTTAGCACAGGACAGCACGGTGGCTCAGTGTTTATCACAGGTCACCGGTGGCTAGTGGTTAGCACGCGCAACACCGTGCTCATATTAGATATGCAGCACTGTGGCTCAGTGGTTTTTAAAGGAACACAGGGCTCAGTGGTTAGCAAAGGGAATTTAAGGGGGATACCGGGGATTATGAAAATGGAACAGTGTATGATTGGCAAAATAGAGATAGCCCTACAGCACCCCAAGACCATTTTTTAAAACATCGATCTTGGCAAACTAGAAAGAAATGAAACAACCAAAAGATCAACTTCACCAGAATCATCAAATGAACTCTGTGGACTCGATGATGATTTTTAGGATTCCAAGTTCTAATCAAAATGTGGCTGCCCCCAACAAGAAATTTTGTCAAAAAACGGCCGACAGGTGGGCGCAAGCACTCACGTTAATGCAGAGCGAAAAATTTGGAGGGGAAAAAAAGAAAGCTCAGAAAACTTAAATATTCAAATCTATCTAACCAAGTCCAAAACCCGGGGAAAATAAATCCTCAAATTGGGACTCAAATTTGGTTTTAAACCCTAGGAACACTTTTTGCTATCTAAAAAGTGTTTTAATCGTTTGGCGGGGCTTAACAGTCAAAACGACACTTTTTCAATGACAATGAAAAGAAACAACAGAGGAGGCTCAACAACTTACCCAACGAATTTTCCAGGATTTTGCTTTTGGAACAATGTCTGTCCTTAATTACAAAATTAAATTCATCAATTGGATTCATAGTGGGGGCAAGAATTAAGTTAGAATCCCACACTACCCATACATGCTGGGGTCAATTGCAGGGAAAAATTTTCAAATCTAGTGGAACGGGATATTAAACGGTTATTGGAGAAATGGGTGGAAATTCCCCAAACAAACCAAAAACAAAAACAACTTTGAGGGAGCTTCAAAATATGCATCAATAGTGAAAAAAAGGCCCACAAGGGAGAACACTGGAGAAATGAACCGAAATGCTATGTACAACAAATAAAAAAAAAGCTTGGATACAACAAAATAAAAAATTATCAGGGACCTACTCCCTTTTTTCGTTCAAAAAAAAATAAATTTTAAAAGGGAAAGGTAAGCATTGGCATGTTTTGACCGAGAAAGAATCTGAATACATACCCGGGTTCGTTTCCACTGTTCCCCTCTTGAGGGCCTTCCCAAAAATCCACAAAAAGTTAAACTCCCCTCCTAGCGACCCAACTCAGGATGAATCCCTTGTGAACGACTTGCCATGGTTGGAGGGAATTTTCAACCACGGGGTCACAAGGGTACCAGTTTTCTCAGGGACTCTAAATCTGTATTGAATAACCTTTTCCCAAAAGTAGGAGTTAAATTTTTTGAAGGGCTGGCCTGTGATAACATCTTTAAACACCAGCATTCCTTTACCCATTGTTTTGCGTGCGCTTGATTACACTTGGATCCCCATAGCATTTCCCAAAAGGGGTTTAAAATTTATATTAAGATGGGGTTTCCTTCTTAATGCAGCAAATTTCTTCCATTTTGAGGGCAATTTTTTTTTAAAACAACAAAGTTTTAAATGGGCAATTTCCCCCCCATCTTTGGCGAACCGGTAGTGCCTGGTGGGGGGCCAATTATGTGTTTCTTCCTCAATCCTTTTGTCCCGATGTGGAGTGTAGGGATACAAGATGACCTGCACTTATTTGGCGGGGCCCCTGGCCCTGCCGTCCGCCTTCACACTACATTAAAACAATCCATTCCAACTTGCTTTTCACTTCACAATTAAACCCCAAACAAAATTGCGTATCGGGATTTACTTCTGAAAGTACCCGGGGTTCTCATTTTCCCTCTCACACCATAGGAAACCATGTATTTGGCAACACTATATGCTTTACAACACAATCACCCAAACACACAAAGTTCTACCCAATGGGAGAGCTCTTTAAGCCAAGAAAAATTTTGTACAACTACAGGATATCAAAAGGAAAAGCCCATCAAATTTTTTTTGCGGTTGTCTACCCGGGTTATCCAAATGGGTACTTAATCTGCCCTAAGAAGGTGACCAATTCCACGGACAATTTATTAAAAACCAAAGAGAATCATTCATGGGAGTTCTATTCCTACAGTTTTCCCCAGAAATAAAGCACAATTTCAGCAAATTAAAAAAAATTATTTTGAAACATTTTTCAAGTTCTTTAAACAAACCCCTCTTGGGAGATATTTTGGAAGAGGCTGTCGTGAAACTCCAAAAAAACAAAAAAAAAGGGAGTATAATCTCACCAAATCTTATAACTTCAAACACTGTCCAACCCATGTGCTTCGCAAAAAGGGGTTTCTTTAGGTGTGGGGTCACCCAAGCAGAACTTGTGCATTTGTGACTCCCCCACGTACTTTTTCGATGGGAAGCGAAGAATTTCTCATCAACCAATACATTAACTGCAATACTATGGGAGTAATTTAAAATAAAACAGTGTACATGCCAAACTGTTTTACATAGGGTGTACGCACGTAAAATTTAAAAACCGTATATTGGAACACCTTAATGGAAAAAAATCCCCGGGGGCGACTTTATCTGGACCTCACCACTTTGTAGAAATTCATGACTCTAAAAAACAACATTTTTAAACCTCGGGATAGAAAAAGTGTCCCTAGGAAAAAAAGGGGTAATCTGGGGGCAAAAAAAAAGAATCGTAGGCTTTCGGATATATACTCTCAAACAGTATCCTACAGGTTCAACTTTTGCAAGAAACCATGTTGCACTATTTGGGATCTTACCAAGTAAAAACCAACTTTAGACGTGTGTCCTTCTTTTAATATAGTTGGTTACATTTATGTCACTTCATCTTATTTTAACTATTTTTCAATGTTATTCATTATGTGGTTTTTTTTTTTTTTCACTTTTCTCTCCATGGGGTGTGGGCAATCCCTGTGTTTTTGTGGTATCCTGCGCGTGTTTCCTTCCCCTTCATCTGGTATCGCCTACACGGGCACCATGTCGGCCGCATATCATAGCCCCCCCTTGATGGGCGGACTGTGCTGAGGCGCTCTGCACCACTGGTTTTTGGGGTCCCGAATGGGGGGGGCCCTGCGGATGGCCCGGAAGCACGGATGAATTTTCTACCACACACAGGGAGTGGGGGCCTTATAAGGTATATTTAAAATGGGTTTTTATGTGTATACACACGCAAGGGCTTTGTATGCCGAACGCTCACGTGTTTTGGCCCCGTACCCCGGGCCCTTTATTTCTCGTTTTTGAATGGGTCTACAATAAAGGCAATTGAAATTTTTTATTGGGGCTGCTGGCAATCTCTTCTATTTTTGGTCTATCTCTTGGGCTTTCCAACCACGCCGTGCAGCCCAAATATCTGGATATGGGAGCTGGGGTTCTTGTTTTTTTTTTTTAGCACAGGGCAGCATGATAGCTCAGTGGTTAGCACAGGACAGCACGGTGGCTCTGTGGTTAGCGCTGGTGCCCTTGCTCAAATCCCATCAATGTCAACATCTGCAAGAAGTTGGTATGTTCTCCCCATTTTATGCCTGGGTTTCCTCCAGGTACTCAAGTTTCTACCACACTTCAAAAATATACTTATAGGTTAATCTGGAATATAGACTCTGAGCCTCAGTGGTGACAGGGGCTGAATTGAATATTGATAATCTTTGAAGCGCGGGGTTTTAAAACAGCACGTAAAAAGAAAAAATAAATAAATATCAGTGAGATTAGTATAGTCCTAGCATGTATGGGGCCAAAACATTTGAGGACTGAGAACATTGACTTACGTAGGAAAAAACAATTGCTATTTTTCTATGTGACTGCATTGAGTTCTCATATAATGATTACTAAAATTGTACTTATTTTCTTAATAAGGTGGGGGGGCCCCCATCTCTTTTTTTGCATGTACCTATGAATTCTTTTTTCCCCCTTGTTCTATGACACCATACACAGCAGCACTTAACTGGCCCCACCCCCAACTTGTGGCATGGTGACTTACTAGTTAGGGTCTCTTTTGGGATCCTGAGAACACAGGTCACTTGCTTACTGTTTCTTTGCATTCCCAACAAATCTATTGACATCAGTGGGAAATATGGCAACAGCCAAACGATAGTACCTGGTTACCTATATCTTAAAGGACAGAACAATACACATCACTAACAGGGAAACCCCAAGGGCCTTATTATAAAATTGCACAAAAATTTTGGGCCCCGTTTTGTTTTCCCATAAAAAATTTGGGCGCACATGTTTTACACCACTTTGCATTAGGGTTTTTTTTTAGACATTTTTTGCATTCATCTGAAAAGGGGGTTGGGGCCTTGGGTTAAATGGGTGTGGCTGTGGGGGGGAAAAAGGGGACAGGTTTAGTGTGCAAATAATTCGCCCAAAAATGGCTTCATTGGGGGCTTGTTCAAGGGTGTTTTGCGGGGGTAATTCGCCCGAATTACCCCGTGTGACCGGGGCGGGGCGGGGCGGGGACTGAGCGGGGGGCCCGGGCACTCCGCCGGCCCATAACTTAAATTTTGCTAGCGGCGCTATTTGCGTAGTAATTTACAATCAATTATCCCCCCCGGGCGAAGCAAGGGGACGAAACCATATTCCCTTATGAAAAACGTGAATTCCCGTAAGAAGGGCCCGTTTTCAGCCCGAAATTTGCGCACCTGGGCCCCAAAATTACGGCCCGAAATACGCCCATTTTAAGCGTGTGAACAGGGCCCAAGGTTTGTTCACACGTGGCTGCGGCGCGAAATAATGTGTGTCATTCCCCCCCCCCCGGGACAAACAACGTTTTGTACGAGGGGGGAGAGGAGGCTAATCCATATTCTCTATGAGAGTAGGGTTACCAAAACCTTCGGCGCGCATCTCGCCGAAAGGCCAAAAGGCCAAGCCGGAAAAAGCTCAAAAAGGCCCCCCAACCACCCAAGGGGTAAAGTGGCAAGAAAAAAAAAAAGGCAAAAAGGGCCCCCCCAGACAGGGGAACGAAGGTTCAGAGGGGGAAGCTCCAAAAAAGCACTTCCTTTCCAGTCTCTGACCAGTAGTCCAGCGGGTAAGATATTATCAAAGCTTTATTCCATCTTAAGAATTCACAGGAAAGTGAAATAAGAACATGTACTAACTTGTAAATCAGACTGTTTTAACAGACAAACATGACCAACTTATCAAAACCCAGGAAATGTGACACATAGGGGAAACCTCTAAGGGGAGTTTACATAGGCTTAACACCTGGGAAAACAGAGGAAAATCAGCCTTAGACAAGTTTCGAATCTTCATTCATGGAATATGATGTAAAATATGCCTTGTCGTTCACATGAAGCCATTTTTTGGATGCAATTACGGCCATAAAAATAAGCGGCATGACAATTGTTGAGGTGTTCTTCGCTTGTAAAATTTCCATAGGAAACAATGGGGATAGGATCTTTTACAATACGCCTCTACTCAGGCGTTTTTTGGCACAGATTTGTAAGCTGATTTTGAAGTGTAAATTTACACTTCAAAAAACGTCATGTGAACCTATCCTAAGAGTTGTACAGATTTTGTTTTTTTTTTGGACACCGCCCCTGATGAAGCGCCGTTTGAAATAGTTTTTCTTTTTTTTCTCATTCAAAGTTTCATAGGAGATGAATAAATAAACGCTTTTTTGTTTATGGTTTTGATTTAAAAGGGGTTGTTCATTACAAGGATCGGCTTTTTAGTTAAAAAACCTTCAAAAACAAGTCACTTTGCAATAAAGTGTCCATTAACAGTATCCTACCTTTCCCAGTATCCCCCTTTTTATGGCTGCTAGTCCTCAGGTCGCGTAGCTAAGACTGTTCAATTCTCCGATAGGTGCCATCGTGGTTCATAGCTACAGACCTTTTATCTCTCCTGATAGGTTGCCCGCACTGGTTGCTATATACAGACCCCGGCTTCTACTGAGCCCAGTGGAAGCAGGAAAAACCCCCCAAATTTAAATAAACCAAAAAAACAGGGTGAGGGGGAGATGAACAAAGTTTTGAGACAACCCTTTTAAATAAATTACCTTCTCTGGGTCGTGAAATTTC
>JAODAL010005460.1:0-67500 GCA_025379985.1 Phyllomedusa bahiana
TGGAGCGGTGAAGTGGTGTGACGTCATCACGCTGCTTACCTGCACACAGCCCCCGGGATTCCTCGGCGGCAGAGGCCGCCGAGGGAGACCCAGTCCCCCAGGGGCCGGGGGGGAAAAAGCTGTGCGCCCCCTGCACCTGTGTATGTATCGGCGCTAAATGAGCGCTGATACTAGAGGGGAGGAGGCAGGACGGGAACGATCCGCCCACCTCCTCCCTGTAAAACACTGTGTACTTGCGCATGTTATAAAAACCGCGCAAAAGCAGGGGCGATCCCCCCGGGGGGGCCCCCCTGGGAACGCCCTGGTAAAAATTTAAAACTTTTCAGCAAAAACTGCATTTTATTGTGAAAAACGGGGAAACGGTCAGTAATCAAAGCAATCAATGAGTGCCATGATTTTACCGTATTTGCGAGGCGTACTTCAGGCAGTTTGCAGCGCAATTACGCCCCGCAGTATGCCCCGCAAATGCTGTACGCAGTGTGAAATCCCCTAAAAATAAAAACAATCTGAAAAAACCCCTCGGGGTGTAACACACTGTCCCCCGGGAAATCTTCTGAGGGGGTAGTTTCCTTTTGGGGTCTTTTTTAAGTGTTTATTAAGTTTTATCATTTTAGGGTGTTTGCAAACCTGTAATGATGCCTAAAAAATATCTGAATGAAAATGAGACCCCCAAAGTCCAGTAGGTGCTCCTGCTAGTCTGAGGCTTGTGGTTG
This sequence comes from Phyllomedusa bahiana, assembly GCA_025379985.1. Taxonomy (NCBI): domain Eukaryota; kingdom Metazoa; phylum Chordata; class Amphibia; order Anura; family Hylidae; genus Phyllomedusa; species Phyllomedusa bahiana. The sequence goes on from JAODAL010005460.1 coordinate 714, forward strand.
AGCCAAATAGCGCATTAGGGCAACATATGGGATATCTTTAGATAAGCCAAGTTTTTCAGCACAAAAAAATGTGCTTATACTCAGCTTATACTCGAGTCACCCGTCAGCCTCTGAGCGCTGCCATGGCCCGGGCGCTGGCGGAGATCCATTAACTGATGGCTTTTGGGGGGCCCCTATAGCTGAAGTACTAGTGCGGGGGCAGAGAGCAAGCGATTTGGGGCCCTTCCGGTGTTTCCGGCACGGCAGTGGCTTGTCAACGCGGCCCTTTGCGGCTGAGAATCACGGGGGGGAGAAAGGTGAGTTTTTTTTTTTTTATTTTTCTAAAAACTCTGCCTAACTTGCCTATGGGGAAACCTTTTCCTGCCTATGGGAAAACATATCCTTAATAAAAGCCCTGTTTGGGGAAAAAAGGCCCATACCCAAAGAACACCATCCCCACTGCAACAGAAGGTGGGAAAAAAAGTTTTGGGGGTGTTTTCTGATAAGACACGGACCCTTCCCGCATCAAGGGAAATGGATGGGGCCCTGACCCTAAACCTGAGTGAAACCTCCTTCCCTCCACAAGAAAAAATTAAAGGAACCTTCACATGATTATGCCCCCCTTTTGAGGGGGCCCCACAAGCTAGTGTCGACCTGTGTTTTTCCGCGCTGTGTCCCTTATTCTGTAAGATGCTGGAGTTTTAGAGCATTTACCCCTCAAATCTTATTCATGAGCAGGTGTTAGCTCCACCCACCAAAGGCTAGGAGCCCACTGACAGTTGTTTCACATGTTTCTACCTATTCAAAGTAATAGGTTTGTCAGTTGAGGTGGGCGGGGCTAGCCTCCGATTGGCCGGGGTTTAAAAAAAACTGACTCTTTGAATGACTCTTCGAATGATCTTTGGCCCTAAAAATGCAGTTTTGAGCATTTAAATACACGAAACTCCAGCATCTTACAGAATAAGGGACACAGCACTGGAAACAGCAGGTCTGATACTACCTTGTGCTGTCCCAGCAAAGGGGGCATAATCTATGTGACAGGTTCTCTTTAAAAATGGGTCATGGCTGGGTCTTCCAGGAAGACAAAGACCCAAAACATACAGGCAAGGCAACAAATGAGAGGCTCAAAAAGAAGCACATTAAGGTCATGGTGTGGCCTAGTCAGTCTCCAGACCTTAATTCCACAGAAAACTTATGGAGGGAGTTGAAGCTCCAAGTTGCCAAGCAACAGCCTCAAAATCTTAATGATTTAGAAATGATCTGCAAACGTGTGCTCAAACCTCATCATCAACTACAAAAAAAGTCTGACTGCTGCGCTTGCCAACAAGGGTTTTTCCACCAAGTATTAAGTCTTGTTTGCAGAGGGATCAAATACTTATTTCTCACTGCAAAATGCAAATAAATGTGATTTTCTGGATTCTATTTTGGATATTCTATCCCTCAATGTTAAAATTAACCTAAAAATTATAGACTGTTCATGTCTTTGTCAGTGGGCAAACTTACACAATCAGTAAGGGATCAAATAATTATTTCCTTCACTGTACCTGCCTATGGGGGACATTAAACTGCCTATACCTGCCTATGGGAACATTAAACTGCCTATACCTGCCTATGTAAATTTTATTGGTATTCATTAGTATTTTACTTTTGAAATTTACCAGTAGCCGCTACATTTTCCACCCTAGTCTTAAACTCAAGTCAATAAGTTTTCCCAGTTTTTTTGTGGCAAAATTAGGTGCCTCGGCTTATACTCGGGTTGACTTAAACTCAAGTATGTACGGTACTAAATTTCTAAGCCCCCTAATGTCGTAAAAGAAAGACATTTAAAAAAAATGCCACTATAAAGTAGACATTTGGTAGATCCTAGTTATAAACTTTTTTTTTTTTTTTTTTTAAATATTTTTTTTTACACAGATGCATAACAAGTAAAATACAAACACATTCAATGTTCCGTGTGCATTTGAAAATAATTATACCCGAAGAGTAATTTTACAGAATTTCACATCTGAATGATCAGTTAGCCTCTGGGTTAATTTTTTTGTTTTCTCCCCTCACAACCAAGAAGAAACCCCCCCCCCCCACTGTAAACTTAACCCCGCCGGTACTACCTTACCCTCTATCGTCAATATCTAAACGTCCTAGTGTACCCTTAATCTGCTCTCGCATATAAAACTCTGTGTATTTGAAGGTTCCATCCCTTTCCTTTATTTCCCTATCACTAAAAAGTGTTAGATATATAAGGCTTCCATTTTTTTATAAACGACCCACGCTCCTATCCTTGTCTCTTTCCGCTGCCACTTTCTCTATGAAAAACATGGGCTCTGAGACACTTGATTTAAAATTTTGTTTTTCCGGGACCGAGGGCCCTTAAAAACCCAATTTTCTTTAAAATGCATCTTTTTGCTGCCCAGCAAAAAACGTGAGGCCTTTTTCCATTTTCCAGGGGTTCTTTGGGAATTCCCTCCTTGCCCGGGGTCCCCTTTAATATATGAGGAACAGAAGACTTTGAGGGGCAATGGGTTCCCTTTATGTTCAAAGTTCCCCACTCACCCCCTTTTAAAAATTTTTCCCCATGCGTTGGATTTCCCGGGCAAAACCAAAGACCCAAGAAAACAAATTCTGCCTTGTCTAGTTTCCCCATTTTGGGCATGCCCCTCAGGTATTCTGATTTTTGATTTATAAAGGGTATTTGGGAAAAAATATATAGCCCCCGGGGGACAATTCTAAAAAACTTCCCTCCATTGGAACGTTGGTTGTGGCCTTCCCCCACCACTTCCATACCTCTCCTAATCTTCCCCAGTGATGTCTGTATCCCGCAAAATTTAGGGCTCCCAAGTTTTGAAAAATGGCTGCAACCCCCCTTTGCCGTTCTACCCTACGAAAATATTATATTTGAGACAGCAGACCCTTAGAAAACCCCATTTTGCATAATTCCGGAAAACAAACCCATTCTCCTAAGGTGTTCAAATTTGGGTTTCAGTGGCTTTTCAAAAGCTCTTGATTTGGACAAAAATTGAAAGGGGGTGGGTGGCCTAGCCCAATATCAATCCAAGACCCCAAAGGGCATCAATGTTTCCCTCCTTAAGTGTTTAATTCCCCCCAAACGCGAAATAACCCCTTTTTTTTCCATTTGTGGAACAGAGCATTTCCATACCCCGAGCGAAAAGAGGGAGATTCCCCCTAGCGGGAAAGAAAGGGGGAAATTCCCCCATCGGCCTTCTTAAAAAACTTACGGATGTGTCTCCATGTCCAACCAGCGTGTCCCCCTTTAAAACAAAGTTGTTTTTACCCCCCATGGATGATCTTTAAACGGGAGGGGAAGCCCAAAACATTTAAAAGAGAGGGGAGGCTAGTTGGGGTTTCCCCAAAATTTTTTGTTGGAAAAGGAAAATTGACCCCCCCCTAGCCCGTCCCTAAAATGGCGCCCCAAATTTTCCGCAAGATTATACCCGGCCCCAGGTTGGAAGTTTTTTGCTCCCCCCCCCTTTCCCCCCATAACCCTGTCCCAAAAATTTTTTTTAACCAATCCCCAGGTTTGTTTCCCTTTTCCATATTAATTTTTTTAAAAAAAAAAAAAAAAAAAGCCCCAAGGGGGTTTAATTAAATTGTGTTTTAGTAGCACCGGGGAAGTTTTTGGAAATGGATATAGGGAACCGGCCCAAGCTAATATCCTTGATTAGTTGTAGCCCCCCATAAAAAGTGGGGGATTCCCTTACCCTTTTTAAATAATTCTGTTCGAATTTTTGCTAGTAAAAGGGGAATTTAAATTTGGGGGGTATATCATAAGCTGACCTAAAACCCTTTTTTATCCGAGATAGTGATATTTGACGCAACCCCCCTCTACCCCAGGTTTTTTTGTAGTCCCCCAAGTTTTGGGTCCTAAATACAACAATTGGGGAAATTGCTCCCCCCTTTGTTTACACGAATCCAGAGAATTGCCCAAACTCCTCCCTTTAAAACCCTCAAAAATCTTGTCCCAATTGGGGGCCCCTTTTGGGTTATCCAAGAACAACAAAGGGTCGTTTAGCAAAAAAAAAAAAATTTTTATTTCCAACTCCCCTACCTTTATTCCAGGTAAATGAGGAAATTTAATTTTAATTTCTTGCTAGGGGGGGGGTCTATCGGGTATAATTTGAATAGGGGCGGCGAAAAACGGACACCCTTTTCCTTCCCTTTTTTCAAAAAAAAAATTTGGAAAAAGAAATTTAATCCCCGGGGTTTTCACTCCGCCCCGGGGAGTTCTTTTCATGGCTTTTAAGGATAAACACGAAAAAAACCTTTTTGATTCCCCCTTTTTTCCAGGACTAGTCCTAGGGCCCTTGCCAAATTTACATTTATCAAATGCTTTCTCAGCCCTCGATCATTAATTTAAAACCCGGGGGTGTGTGCCCCAACCCTTTTTTTTTTTCCCCATACTCTAGAACCCAAAGAACAGTCCTTTATTTTTTTGACTCCCAGAGCCCACCCTTTTAATGAAGCCCATTTGATGCTCCCCTATTAGCTTTGGTAAGTAGCTGCAAGTCGGTTTGCTAGGAATTTAGAAAAAATTTTAAAGCCCGGTTGATCAAAAAATCGGTGGGCATAGATTCAGGAGGGCCCTTTTGGGCCTTTTTTTTCTTATGCAAAACACTTTTTTTTTGGAAGGGGTTTTTTGTCCCCGGGTGGTATCCCAAAATTTTTTATGGGTTATTTTCCCCGAATACCCCTTCAAAGTATCCTAAAGGATCCTTCCCAAAACCCTTTTTTAAATCCCCGGCAGACCATCCGGCCCCCCCCGCCTTGTTTTGGGGGGAAGGTCCTTTAAAAAACCCGCATTTCCCAAATTTTTTCCTCCTCAACTTCCCCCATTAAGAAAGGGGCCCATCCCGCTTGGGAAAGGGGTGTCAAAGTAAACCGTTCAAAAACTTCTTTCCCCCCTTTTTAATATCAAAGGGTGACTTTTGGTACTTCCAAGTAATAGTCCTTTTTCAAAATGGAAATTAAAAATTTTTTTTGGAAACCTTTATAACCAATCCCCCGTCCAGGAAAGGCCCGGACAAGGGGCGGGGCCCCTAAAAGGGAGGGCCCCCCCTGACCCCCGGGCGCGCCGTCAGAGCTGGCGGGGGGGGTTGGGTTTGGGGGCGGGGGCTACCCCCCGACTCCCATGCAGGGGGGGGGGCCGCATATTTAAAAAAACCCAGCCCCCCCGCCCGGCGGGAAATCCGGGCCAACGGTCGGGGGAACAGCGTTACCCTTTCCCGACTCCGTTTCCCCCGCCCGGGCAAAGGGTATGAATTTTTGGGGGGCCCAAAAAAGTTGGGGGAAAGTGTGCAGGGCCCAGCGGGGGAGAACTTTGGGGTTAGGAAAATTTTGGGGCAGGGGTTCGGCAGGAGCAGGGGAGCGGGGGCCAGGAATTGGGTAGTCTGAGGGAGGTCCGGGGGCGCTTCCCGGTGGGGGTGTGGAGCATCCCCTCAGCTGCCCCCCACTGGGGGTTCCCCTTTTTCCCCTGGGGACTGGTCCCGAGGGGGGGCGGACCCCCCCCCTCCCAAACGTCTTAAACCCAGGGGGCCACACCTAGGGCCCGCGTTCGCCGTAGGACCCTCCCGGGGGGCCCCCAGGGGCGGTTTGGCGCTTTTCCGGGGTTCCGGTTTCGTGGCCCGGGTCGGCCTTTGGGAAAAGGGAAACCGACTTTGGGAGTTGGGGCCCGCGGAGGGTAGCAGCCGGCGTCCCCCAGTCGGGGCAGCGTACTGTGTGGTTTCCTGTCAGGGGCCCAATTCCCCCCGGTAGCGGGGGGGGTGCCCCGGTGATTAGCCGGGCCCGGGGGCCCCCCCCAGGGAGCGGCGTTTCAGGGACAGATCCAGAGGGAAGGGGGGTCAGGGGGACGGGGGGGGGATGCGACGGGGCCGGAGGGCTGGTGGACCCGGCCCTTTTTGGGGGTTGGGGCCTGCCCGTCGCATTGGGGAAGCCCACCCGGGGGGTCCCTTTCCCAACGAGGGGGCGGGCCCAAAAGGATGGGGGGGTCAAGGTTCAAAGGTTTTGGCCCGGGGATCATCGGAAGGGCGGAGGGCCCCGAACGGGGAACCGGGTTTGGAAAGCCAGCGAGGACACGGAGGGGGGGAAATTCAGGGATCCCATTTTGGAAACGGCTGGCGGGAACACGCTCCTGTGCCCGCCTGGTGTAGAAATTCTCTATGTTTGTAAAGTCGCCGGTTTGGGGGCCCTCGCAAAAGGGAAACGGCAGTGGGTTCCCCCCCCAGCCGCGGGGCGGGGAGTCGGCTTGGGAGGAGTTAAATGGTACTTTTTCGCACTTTTTTTTTTTCCCGGGTCCCCCCGGCCCCCCCTGGGTTTTGGGGGGTCAAAAGTCTCCGGGGCCCTTCTGGCCGGGGTTGGCGGGTTTCCATCATCACCCGGGTTTTTTTTCCCCGGGGGGGCCCTTGGGGAGTAGGATTTGGGGCAGGTGGGTCCCGGGGGATAAGGGGGAAACCGTATCGGGTTCAGGGCCGAGAGGAATCCTTTGATAGGGTTTTGGCTTGGGGTGACCCGGGGCAAAAGGCGGGGGTCTAATGTTTGGGTTTTTTAGGGCCCCCTTTGGGGCTCATTTTTTTAAAAAGGGGGGAAAAAAAGATTTGGCAGGGTAGTATGTCGAAATCTTTTTTTTTTTTTTTCCCCGTTCCCTTTTTTGTAAAAAATTTAATTGCCAAAAGGGAAAAAGGGAAAAGAGAGTAAAAAGGATGAGGAAGAAAGCGCAGGTTTTGGGGGTTTGTTTCCGCCCGCTTTTTTCCCAAAAATTTATTTTCAGGCGTTTGCCCTTCGGCAAGGCATTGGAGAGAAGTCTCCGAAAATTGTTCCCCCTGTTTTGCCCATTTGGGCGCAAAAGGGGGGGGCAAAAGCGAGTTTTTTGGGGGGACAAAACAAAGGCTCCGGGTAAACGAACAATTTCGTAGCGGGGAAAACAGTTCGGCCTTCGATCCGTTGGGATCGGTAGAAGGACCCTTGGGGTGTGGTTTAGGGTAATGGGCCGACGCGCTATTTGGGCGCCCCCTTTTCCCGGTGGACCCGGGGGGTTCCCCCGTCAGCAGGGAAGGTCGGGTCAGGGGGGCGGGTCCCAGGGGGGGTTCAAGGCCGGGGTTTTGCCGGCAATTTTTTAAAGACAGCAGTGCAAATTTGGAGCGAATTGGGGCCCCCTTTTAACACGTTTTTTCCGTGTTTTAGGCAGCCTCTCAAAAGGGTCATCACGGTGTTTTGGGGCAGGGGAAGGGGGAAAAAGGGGGCTGTTTTTGGGGTTTTGCAGGGGGGTTCACCAGTGGCACATTCTCGCGATGGTGCCATTTCCTAAAAAGGTATTTTCCCGGCGGGGAGCCGCTTTTACTGTTAAGGGAAAGGGGTTTCCCCCGAGGGGGGGGTTTTTTGGATCAATCAAACCAGCAAATAGGCCCCTTTTCAGTTAGGAATTTTAAAAACGGGGGATTGCTAAAACCCAGGGGGGGGTAGCTGAAAAAATTGAAAAAAAAAGGGGTTTTTATTGGGCAGGAAGGGGCCCCGGGTTCCCGTTCTGGCGGTTCTTCTTCCATTTTCGGGGGCTTTGGGGGTCTCCCCCTTGGGATTTGGGCCCAAAAAAGGGCCCAACAAGTTTAGGTTTTTTTTTTACCTTTTTTGTTCCCAAAAGGTTTATCGGGTTTAAAGACGGGGTTGACCCGGAGTTGATTTTCCGTTGGGTTTTTACCCTTTAATTTTAACCCGGGGGCCCCCTTTGTTGGATTTTGGTTGTTTTGGGACAGGAGGCCCGCATGGCCCAAAAAAACGGGCAATTTATCCGCTTTTTGGAAATTTCTGCCCGGTGCCCCGGGGCAGTGAAAATTTTTAGGATGGTTACTGGGGGGGAAAAGGGGGCCGGGTTTTTTTTAGGGTCGGGGGTTTACCGATGGGGGGGTTTCCTTTTTTTCCCGGGTTTTATTTTGGGAAACTTTTTAAACTCCCTTTATGGAAGGGGGGGTACGGGAAAGTTTTGGGGTTTGTCCCTCGGAATTCTTTTTTTAGATACTTTTCCTTTGCATCGGCCCCAGCCGGGGAATCAGAGGTGGGGCGGGTCGCTGTTGGCATTCCCTTTCCAAAGGGTGGCAAAGCTTTTTTTGGAGTTCCCCCTTGGCCCCGGAAAAAAACCCAGGGGCCAATACTTATCAATTTTTTGGGGATTCATAATTTATTCGGGATTGATGGGAAAGTAGCCTGCCGGGGATAAATTGGTTTGGGCATGAGGGGGGGGAAAATAAAAAGGCAACTGGGCTTGCAAAAGGTTTAATTTTTGAGGGGGGAATTTAAAAAGTTTTTACTGGGAAAATTAAAATTTTTTCATGTCCCTATCATGCCCAATGGGGGGGGGTTTATTCAAAAGGCGGTTTTGCCAAAAAGCAACCCGGGGGGGGTTCAGGGGGCCCCCCGCATCATTTTAAATTTTTTTGACGCAGGGCTGAAAAAATGATTTGAGAGTATGGCAGGTTTTTTTTGGAAACAATTTAACGGGGGAAGGGTTTTTCTTGGATAAAGGGCCCTTGTGTTTAAAGGGATGTGGAGGTTTTTACGGGTGAGCTGGGGGTGTTTGGGGTTTTTGGGGCATATTGGGCCCAAAGGGGAAATGGTGCGCGGGGGGGTTTTGGGCCCGCTGAATGGGTCCCCCGTTGGGGTTTTTGGGCAGGAATTTGCTTTGTTGGAATTGTTTCCCAAATTGGGGTTTGTCATTCGAACTCTGGGGGGGGCGTTTCAAAGGGGGCCAAAAAAAATTCGGGGTTTTCCCTTGTGACAACCTTGGGGGGGTCCAAGCCATTAATTCCCTTTTCGCTTCCCCCTCCTCCCGTCCTCTGCCTGCTGGGGGCGTTTTTGTTTTGCGTTTTTCCCGGGTTTAAAAAGGGGGGGGATTGGGGGGTGGCAAAAGTACGGGTTTCCCGGGGGTTTTGGGAAGAATGATTGGCCTTTTACGCTTTGTCTCCCCTTGGGAGTTGGGCCGTTTTCGGAAGCTGGGGCCCGGAAAAACTGCGGCGGTTGGGCGGAATGTCCCGGGGGACTTTTGGACCGTGGTAGGGGAAACCCGCAAACCACTTAGTCAGTTTTATTGGCCCCGGGTTTCGTGGTCCTCTTATCTGGGTTTTTGGCCCCTCTTGGGGGAAAGAAGGTTGGGGGGCATTTATCCGTTGTCCCCTGTGGGGGGGTATGTCGGGGGCCTTTTTTTTGTTTGGGAGGGCATGTGACTAATGAAGGGGGGTCGTTTTCCCCGAGTGGGCAAAAATTTTTTTTTCGGGTTTTTGCTTTTTGGTTTTTAAAGCACGGGTTTTAAATTTAAATTAACAAAAAAATTTTTGGTAGTACAAGCCTTGAAGGGGGTTGGGGGCCCGGGGAAAAATCACAGGGGATCGGAATCAAAAGGGGTTTCCCCCGGGGGGTCTTTAGTCTGCTAGGGAAAGGTTTGGGAAAAAGTTTACCGTTAGTTTTTTCAAACTGAATTTGAAAATCAGCTTGTTTTTGGGGGGGGGTTGCCTTTTTTACGGGCCTTTTTTGGGGGGGGTAAGGGAAACGGCAGCTGGATGCCCAAGTAAAAAGGGGAATGGGGGGGTTTTCAGGAAGCGGAAAGTTTAAAAAAGCACGGTGGGATTGGGCTGGGGTGTTGATTTTCGTCAGTCCCCAAGGGCGGAACCAAAAGGGGAAAAGGGGAAGGGGGTGCGTTTGGGGGCGGTTTAATTTGGGGGAAAAGATGTGCCCTTAACGGTGTTGGGGCGAACCATAAGAGGGGTACGTAGGGAGGGGGGCCTCCCCCCTTCTGGGACATTGCGGGGCGGGGTTTTTTTGTTCCCCCGGTTCCAATTTACCGCCCTCTTTTTTGGCGGTGTTTGGGGCGAGCTTTTGGCTTGGACCCCGGGGCCGGGTTTTCGCCACCATTTTTTCCCCATAGGGGGGGCGGGCGGAAAGGGGGGGGTGGGGGTTTGGATCGGAAGCCCGGTGCGAAAAAAAAAGGTGGGTGGGAAAACGAAAGGTTTCCAAAGGGGGCATTCGCCCCGCATTTGGTTTTTAAAATTAGTCCCGGGGAAAGGGTTTTTTCCCAAATGAGGGTGGGGGGGGGGGGGGGAATTTGGGCCCGGTTTAAGGGGTTTTTAATGGGGGTTTGGAGGGGTTGTTTTTTGGGGGGGGTTTTTTTTTTTTTTTTTTTTTTTTTTGTTTTTTTTTTTTTTGGTTTACCCCCCCCCCCTTTTTTTTTTTTTTTTTGTCTTTTTTTAATTTTTTTTCAGGTCAACGGGGTAATCTGGATTTTTTTTGGGCACCCGGGATGTGCACGGGGCGCAAGCGGTGGGGCCCGGGGTTACGGGAAAACGGTCGACCAACCCCGGGGGTTTCCGGAAGAATTTTTTTTTCTCTGTGTGCGGGGGGATTGGAAAAAGAGGCTTATCCGGAGCCAAGGGGCTTCCCCGAATTCCGAGATTTTTTGTCGTGGGGGTCGAGGGTCCCCGGGTTTAGTGGTGTTTTTTATGTCCGGGGGGAATGATCTGGGCTTTAAGTCCCCCTTAGGGGAAATTGGGTTAGGGATAAGGGGTTTTTTATTTTGTTAGGGCTGGTGTAATTTTTAAAACCCCGATTTGGTGGTTAAAAATGGGATAAACGTGCCTTGGGGTTGTTTGGCGGCACGCAGATTCCGGGGGGTTGGGATTAATAGGGCAAAAGGGTTTTAAAATAAATAGGGGCGTTGGCATCGTTCGTTGTCAGAAAAGGGGGGGTTTGTGGTTTGGCATAGGGAGCTCGAAAGGGTGGGGGAAAGGGGGGGGGGGGGGGGGGGGGGGGGGGGGGGGGTTTTTTTTTTTGGGTTTTTTTGGGAAAGGGGGGTTTTTGGGTTGGGGGACTTTAAAAAAGAGTTGGGGTTTGGGTTTGTGGGCTTTTTGGGGCATTCGTGGGGGAAACGAAGAGGGCCCTTGGGGCTTGGGGGGGCGCCCCAAAAAACTAAGGTGTTTACTTTGTGGGGGGGTAGGGGTGTGGGGGGGTTGGGTTCCCCTTTGGGTTTTCGGTGGAAATAGTGGGGGGGGGGGCAGGCTCAGCTTTTGGGTCCCAATTTCGTGGATACACGGCGGCGAAGGTTGGGGGGACCACAGGGGGGCGCCTTTTGGGGGCAAGGGGATGGGGGAAAGGTTGGGCCGGGCCCGAGGTGGCTATTGGGCCCTGAAGCCGGGGGGGTTGGGGGCGGCTGGGGGGAAAAAATTTAAGGAAAGAAGGAGGGGGTTTTTTTTTCGCCAAACCCTTTGGGTTTTTGGAAAAAGGGTTGATTGGCTCCAAGGAAACCCCAGCCCCAAGTTTTATTTCTTGGGAAAATTAAGGAAATTTTTTTAAAATTTTGGGGGGAAGATTAGGGTTAGCGTATGGGGGTTTGGGTTTTACTTAAATTTTCCCCTTTTTTCCCTTGTTTTTTTGTGATTTTTTTATGTATGTTTTAAAAAAAAATGGTGCTGTGGCCAACTTATCCAATCCATTCCCCGTGTTTTTATTAAGAAAAAAAGGGGGAAAGGTGTGGATTGGGGAGGGTTTTTCTAAAGGGAGCTAGGGGATAGGCCTGCCCCCCCGGGCCCGGTTTGGGCCCATGATTGGTTTGTTACCCCCCCCCTCCCTTTAGCTAAAATTTGGGCCCAATTTAAATTCCCCCGACTTGTTCCCGGGAATTTAAATAATGCCACCTTTTATACGGGTCCTAAACAGGGACTCAACTTTTTTTTAGCGGGGCTTCGTAAATCTCTTTCACCCACAAACCCCCTTTTCCTTTTTCTTAGGTGATTGGGAAACCATGAAAAGGCCGTATAAACCCCGCCTAAAGGGGGCTCCCGCCTTTGGGCATAGATTTCCTCGGGTTTTCTTTTGGTTGCCCCTATAGGGCCCTGATTTTTTGCCCCCCAGAACTGCTTTTCCCGTTTCCCCAAAAAAGGGCAAAGGGGGTCCGGGGTGTGCCTCGTTATCTTTGGTAAACTTCCCCCCACCATTTGGGTCAACAAAAACCCCTTTAACAGATCGTCTCCCCTAAGAACATCGGGAGCCTCCAAAAAAAATGTTGAACCCCCCAAAGGAAAAAAATCTTGTAGAGAAAAACCTGACAGGCGAGTGATCCCAAAATCACCAACTTTTTCCTATATCTACCGCATCTACCTTCCCCGCAAAATTTTGGGGTTTGTCAAGAAAAAGTCCCCGGGCCGGACCAAGAGTTTTGGGTGTTGTGAATAATTTTTTGAATTCTCTTTCTGCTGGGGTTAAAAGGGTCTCCCAAATAAACCCTCAGGGCCCAGATTTTTACTCATCTTGCAAACAAAATTTTTCCCCCCCATCTTGGCCCCCTCCCACTGCCTCCGGTTTCAAACCCATCCTCCGATTTTGCATGACACAGTTAAAAATCTCCTCCAATTAATACTCCCCCTCCCCATTTGGACTAACTTGGACTTTCCCAAAACCCAAAAGAATTGCCTATCCGGTTATTGGGGGCATAGACATTAACTAAATTGAAGGGCCCTGAAGGAGAATCCACCTTCATCTTAATACATCTACCCTTGTCGTCACTATCCCAATTTACCACCTTACATGAAGAGTTTTTATGCACTAGTACAATTACCCCGGCCTTTCCCTCTACTGCAGACGAACCTTTCACTTCCCCCACCCATAACTTTTTTAGTCGGAAGAAGTCCTTTTCTTCCAAATGGGTCTCTTGCAGCAAAGCTAGATCAACTTTCATTTTCTTCAAATGTCTCAATATGAGCATCCTTTTTTGGGGAGAACGCAAACCCTTCACGTTCCAGGATACGATCCTCATAATTTAACCCGTATCCCACGATTTTAGTGTCATGACTCTAGGTGTAAAAGAATACCGGCCCCCCCCGACCCCCCCAACAACCTTACCCGCCCAACCATACCCACACCAACTCCTCAAAGAATTTCTTTCTCTTGCCTGCAGGCTTCTCTTTTTTCGCACCCCCATATCTGAGGCGAAATCCTCTAGCCTCATCTTGCTAATCCCTTGCTCCTCTCATCCTCCCGCCATTAGAAGTGATAAGAAATCAGCGCACCATCCTACACGTGCAACCCCCCCCCCCCCGATCGACCCGCCTAATTTAGCGACAAGCAGTAAAACAAAACATCGCAATATTCAAAACCAATAACAAATCATGAACATTTGTTCCCATCTTCCTGACCCCTGCCTTAACCGCAAGACAGCGTACAGAGCTCCCATAACCTTACTTGACCCGCCTCCCTACCCAACAAACTGCATGTCTGAATCAAGCCTCAGAACCCCTCAGAAACAGCAAAGACACAAAGTCTAGAAGATTAAGTTCTCATCTCTTTCTAGGTGAGCGATAACGTTTCCATGAGGATGAGTCTCTCCCATTACTGGAACTCTGGCTCCCTCTAGCGAATCTTTGAAGATCTCTCAGGTTAAGTCCAGTGCTCTCTGGACCTTTTTGCTGCCCTAGAGTTTCCTTGTTGCTTGTTAATTCCTCCAAAGCTTTCTCCGCCTCCTCGGATGAGTGACAGAATACAGGTTCTCCCTGATCTGGCATGATTTTCAGGATAGCTGGGTATTGCAGGTTAAAGCGTATCTGTCTCTTCACTAGTAAGGAACAAACAGAGGAAAACGATCTCCGTTTCCTGGACACCTCTACCGAATAATCCGAAAAAAGGAGTAGTTTCTGACCCCTAATAGTGCAGGAGTTCCCTCTAGAGCGATATGCTTGCAATAGCGCAGTTTTCTCAGCGTAATCAAGGTATCGGACTATGACCGCCCGTGGCGGTGCCAGTGAACCATCTCTGTTCGGGAGGCGTGGAGGGCCTATCCTATGAGCTCTCTCTACTTTCAGATATTTCTCCAACCCCAGGGATCTGGGTAGATCCTCCGAACACAACTTGGGCAATACATTTTGTGGAATGTCCTCGCTCAGCCCTACAATTCGCAGGTTATTCCTACGGGACCTGTTTTCAAGGTCCTCAACCTTGTTCTCCAGATAGTCCGTTCTCCTGAGAAGTCTTTCCATCGAACTTTTTACCCCTAATAGGTCATCCTCCACACCAGATGTTCTCTCCTCCAGGTCAGCTATTTGAGCGGTATGTTGAACCACGTCAGATTTAATAGTGGAAAGGGCCATTGTGACCGCCTCAGACACAGACCTAGCGACTGTCACTTCCAAAGACGCCAGTAGCTCAGGCGCTAATAGTTTTGCCACTGTGATAGCCATAGATTTGCAGGATACCCCAAGACCTGGCACCTGTTCATCCTCCTGTTCCCCCTCCCCTAATAGCTTGCCGTTGCTTTCTAATTCGGCTTGCGAAGGGAGAGACGGAGAGCTGGCTGCCCGCCTGCATAAGACACTATCACTCTGCTGGGATGAACTGTGCAAATTAGTCCCTTTTGGAACTTTAGAAGGGCCTTGCTGTAGTGGGGTTACATTACAGGTATCATCACCCTGCAGCTCGTCGGAAACCCCACAGTCCATTATCTCCTGCATCTCCTCACACTCTCCTTCCTCAGGCATGATCACCTGCTGTGCCTCCTCCACATCTGCCTGCCGCACCTGCCCTGCATGCTGCGATCTTACTTGCAATGAATGCAGCTCATCTGTCCTCCGGGTCAGGGTCGAGGAGTCCACAGCATCCTTCACCTCCTCCTTCCGATCTGCCGCCCGGGATGCCTGCAGGGTTGGAGCCTGGGGGATCGCGCGCCCGCTTCTGGTAGAGCGCGGCGGGTCGGGCGCCATCTTGTGCGGGGCCGCGTGTGAGGGCGGTGCGCTGTGGAAGATCTGCTGCTTCCCCGCTGCCTTATGTCACCCGTTCCCGTTAACCGGGGACGGAGTCAATGCTTGGCACTACGATGTGCCACGATTTAGGAGCCGAGCGGCGCGGGGAGCGGAGATTTTGGCGGATGGCTGCCGGAGCTCTCACTCCATGCGACTGCTGCCGTGCGCGCCGGAACCGGAAGCCCTCAATGTTATAAACTTTTTTGTGTGGTATTGCTATCTGTCTTACACGCAGAAATTTATGAAAATGGCAAATCTTTCAAAATTTTTACATTTTAATATTTTTCAAAAATAAACAAGGATTGTACGAACTAAAATTTATTACTAACTTACATCACAATGTGTCATGAGAAAACACTCTGAATCACATGGATAGGTAAAAGTATCAAAAAGTTATTTCCACATAAAGTGACAGATTTACGAAAATGGGGCTCTGTCAGGAAGGTCAAGACTAGCTGTGGCGGTAAGGACGTTCACAGCAGACAGCTCTACTCACCATAGGAGGATACACTTCTCTTATCACATTTCTCGTCCCACGATTGCCTCTTCAGCAATTTTGAAAACCGGCTGCAAAACGGCTGAAAAACTTTTACCCGGACCTTAATGGAAAATCCGTCCAGCGGTCCCCACTGCAAGGATTTTCCTCCCGAAAATCATAGAAAAACGGTCCAAAAACATAGAAGATGTTCATTCTTCCGTCCGGTCTATGTAAAGGGGGAGGACTTTTCTCCGCAAACCGCGGAGAAAAGTCGTCCCCCGGCGGCCGTGTGCACGAAAACCGGATAAACCGACCGGTATTTGTCCTGTGCTGTGTGAACGGCCCCTTAGACACTCTCTCTGATTCTGTGAGTACTTTCTTACAGGCCTGGTATCATTGCCCTCTGCCTGCTTCTGCTCCATTGCCGGCTGATGGGCAGATGACCCCTTATGTTACAACAGTGCAGTTCCAAAGCTTCTTTCAAAACTAGGTTTTCACTACGTTCATACAGTCAGGGTATCGAAAAGGTACCATGATGCATACCGCAATGCAGCCGCTGCCAGCCCATAGACATTAATAGAACAAATGCAGTCCTCTTTGGGCTACGTTCACTCTATTTCACAGCAGTACGCGCTTTTCATGAGGGACATAAAAGTGTGAGCCCCTTACGAAAAGCAAATACCTCCATTAAATAAAGCACACATCTTTAATGGAGGTATTTTATTTCCGCATACACTGCTGATTTTGCTTCCTTTCTGAGTTAGAGCAGTTCTTATCTCCTGTTTGTTTACATAAGGTTTCTTAAAGGGGTTGTCTCACTACAAGGATTGCTTTCTATATTGTAGATGTTGCAAAAACAAGTCACTTTGCAATATATGCAATATAATGCAAATCGCGGCAGAAAAAAAAACGTCCGTTTTTTCAGCAGCGTTTGAAAAAAAACTCAGTTTTATGAACATTTTTAGGATTTGGTTTTCAGGTCTTTTTTTATCCACTGCAGGGTAGACAAAGTCTTACAGTAAAAGGAAGTAGAATCACTCAACTGCTGTCTAGAATGGCAGACTGTAATATATACCCAGAGCCCAATTAGGCTTCATTATAGCAGTGCTGTGAGGGCGTGTGCTTTCCAAGTTCCCTTTGTTGTGAATCTAATCTTAAATAGGAAAGCCACCTACCTCTGGACGTGACATATGAGCCCTCTTGTTAATGCATCCCCCTCACTTATACTCAGAAATGTGATGGCATATCTATGTGCAGAGAAGAGTCCTCCCTATGCTGAAAATAGTGCAGCACCAGGTATGACCACTGGATGGCACTGTAGACTCAATGTTATTCCACAACCTTGAGTAACACGCTTGACGCCTGGCAGTTATCACGTTCGCGCTGCTTTTAGTACATTTCAGAGGGGTTGCATCATTTCATACCCTCAATCTGCTGGGGAATTACAAATTCATTAAAGATGCCATCTCGGTAGCAAACAAGCTTAAAGGGGTTGTCTTGCTACAAGGATTGCTGCTTTTTATGTTAAAGATCTTGCAAAAACAAGTCACTTAGCAATATGTGTCCATTAACAGTGTCCTACCTATTTTGAGATATCCCCTCTTGTATGGGCTGCATGAGCTCCTCAGGACGCTATAGCTACAGACCTGTTTGATCTATTCTGATGGGCTGCCAGCACTGGTTGCTATAGCTACAGACCTGGCTTCTACTGCAGCCTAGTGGAAGCCAGTAAACAGCCCCTGAATTCAGAATGAAACCAAGAAAACAGGACTGAGGAAAGATGAATCGATGTAGTGAGACAACCCCTTTAACTTTAGTCATCTGTGCCTGGCGAAAAGAAGCAAGGAACCTGCTGGACCTGTCATCTTCCAGAGAAGGTCAATTTCCAGTAAGGCCCGATTCACATCTGCGTCCGAGGTTCTGTTTGGTGCCTCCGTCGCAGAGGTGTGACCGGATCCGTTTATTGACAGACACGACAGGCTTCTATTGACGCACCCTATTTACTACAATGGAGTCCGTCGGTTTCTGTCACGGTGTCGTTTAATCGGAAAATATATCTATTTTTCCGTCATTTTCGAGATTCAGAACTGAACCTCCAATACAGATGTGCATCGCCCCTAAACATCTGCGCTTGGTTTACCATTCAAAACGGATGGGACAGACCTATAGCTAAAAACGGACATTAACTGATGCAGGTCTTCCGGTTTTTTTTACTGTTGTACGGATCTGTAATTTTGTTTCCATATGCATTAGTTTATTTCCTTTAAAAATTAATCCTTTTTTTTTTCCGAAATGAACAGAAAAATGGACAGATCGATTAAACGGATTAAAAACGTATGCAAATGGATACCCATTCATTAGTATCCATTTTTCATTGACGTCAATGTAAAAAAAAAAGAAAGGGTCCTCTCTGTCAGATTTCCATTTTTTTTATTTCTCACAGAAACTACAGCACAGTAGATTGAAATCTGACAGAATGGAGCCAAACTGTAGTAAATTGAAAACCTTAAAGGGAATGTGTAATTAAACACATTTTTATGAATTTTTGGTTATGTTTTTTTTAATTTTCCAGATCACTTTCAATATTTAAAAAAATTTCTTAAATGGGTTTTGCCACAAAGTGAGTTCCTTACCTCCTTATCTGCTCAGGGGAGAATATAAACAAATCATGCTGAATCATGAACGCTGCAGGGGTGAGAGGGAGGGGGGTGATCAGAGAGTGAGGAAGAAGGAAGTATCTCAAAAGTTTACTCAAATAATAACATTACAACAGTGGATTCTCTATACAGCAGACAGACTCATACACTGCACTTTATCCACAGCCCCTTGCCAGCTTTTTCATTTTCCCTGTTATCAGATAAGAAGTGCAAACACGCAAGCGCGGCCAGATCAGCTCTCTGTTATCTCCTGGTCGTGTCTAATGTAAACTTTTAAGTAACTAAGGGCATGTAAAGAAAGCTGTAACTCTCAGAGGCTTCACTTTTTGTAATGACATATATTTAGAAATGTGATTAAATACCCATTTTGGAGGATCCCATGTCAACATTACATCGTGGCAAAACCCATTTAAGTCCTGCAGTTTTCACTTTGGCCACTAGGCCTAATAATTGTCTTAAACTTCCTGTTCTGTAGAGAGAGATTTTCAGGGCCACATGTATGAAACGGTTTTGGTCTAAAACTCACTTTTTTCCCCATAGGTTTCTATGTGGAAAAAAGTAAGTTTTAGACCAAAACCGTTTCATACATGTGGCCCTCAGTGTCTCCTCATTATCAGCACAAGCGGGGTCAAACTGAAAGGAGACACCAATGTGTATACATAACACCAGTCACCACTCTCCCTCTTCTCCTCCCTGCACACTGACTTCTTCCCAGGTCACAGAGCGTGCCCACAACACTCTCCTATAGAAGTCCTTTGTGCAAGAAGCTGCTGTAAAGCATCTCGCTGACTGATGTTAAAAGCAAAATAAAAATGGCAAGGAAGAAAAGAATATGGATCAGGGTCTTGTTTTAATAAGTAAAAAAAAAAAAAATTGCCAAAGATTCCCTTTACAACTCTTTTGAAATCAATGGGTGACCTCTCTTCTGTTTTTATGATTCCAAAGCAGAACAATCGAAAAGCCAAACCAGATATGAATCAAGCCTAAGGCCGGGTCCACATCAGTATTGGAGTTTCTGTTTGGAACCTCACAAATTTCATTAGGAATGACAGAAAAATAGTGCAGTAGTGAAAACAACAGACTCTACAGTGGAAACCTGATGGACCCATTGTAGTCAATTCATTCTATTGGGCACCATTGGTGTCCATTATAAAACGGGTCTGTCTTCATGTCTGCAATGGAGGTTCTGAATAGAACCTCCAACTAGTATCAGACTGGTGTGTCTGGGGCCCACCACAAAGCTGATTCTTGGGGCCCACCAGTAGAGATGATTTTTGGGGCCCACCAGTGGAGCTGATTCTTGGGGTCCACCAGTAAAGTTGATTCTTGGGGCCCACCAGTGAAGTTGATTTTTGGCGTCCACCAGTAAAGCTGATTATTGGAGACCACCAGTGGAGTTGATTTTTAGAGCCCACCAGTAAAGCTGATGCTTGGGGCCCACCAGTGAAGTTGATTTTTGGGGCCCACCATTAGAGCTGATTCTTGGGGCCCACCAGTGGAGCTGATTTTTGGGGACCACCAGTAAAGCTGATTCCTGGAAACCTCCAGTGGAGTTGATTTTTAGGGACCACCAGTAAAGCTGATGTTTGGGGTGCACTAGTGAAGTTGATTTTTGGCGTCCACCAGTAAAGCTGATTATTGGAGACCACCAGTGGAGTTGATTTTTAGAGCCCACCAGTAAAGCTGATGCTTGGGGCCCACCAGTGAAGTTGATTTTTGGGACCCATTAGTAAAGCTGATTCTTGGGGCCCACCAGTGGAGCTGATTTTTGGGGTCCACCAGTAAAACTGATTTCTGGAAACCTCCAGTGGAGTTGATTTTTAGGGCCCACCAGTAAAGCTGATGTTTGGGGTGCACTAGTGAAGTTGATTTTTGGAGCCCACCAACATAGCTGATTCTTGGGGCCCACCAGTGGAGTTGATTTTTAGGGCCCACCAGTAAAGCAGATGTTTGGGATCCACCAGTGGAGTTGATTTTTGGGGCCACCAGTAATACTGATTCTTGGGACCCACCAGTAGGGATAATTCTTGGAGCCCATTCTACAGCTACTGTACAAGACTGCACATGACTCTTGCACTTTGCCTCTTTCCTCTTCCTTTTTCTCTGAAAGCGGCCCACCATGCCTATGGGGCCACTGGGGGTTTCTCCTACTTCCCTGTAGGCTAGTCCAAACCTGCCTCCAACACAGATGTAAACCTGTCCTTAACTGTATATATAGAATGCTACACAGGTCTGGTTACTGGTTGGCTATAATATGGGGGTTCCAGAGATGGCCTTAACTGTATATCAGACCAGGTTCACATCTGCATCAGAGGCTCCGTTCAGAACCTCCATCGCAGAGGTCTAATTGGACCTGTTTTCCAATGGACACCAGTGAGGTCCGTTGGGTTTCCGCCACAGTGTCTGTTTTTTTTAATGGACAAAATAGTATTGCATTCTTCACCATTTTTTTAATTAAAACACTGGTACCTGCAACAGAACCTCTGACACTGATGTGAACTGAGATTTACTATTATACAGTATATATCGTAAGCTTATTGTATGTAGCAAGGATGCAAATCTTTCTGTAGTCCAAGAGCCACATCGTCAGATGAAACCATTCCCAAGGTCACAATAAAACTCAAAAGGTCATTACGATCTAAGAAATTTATGGCACGTCACAAGTACACGCCATGAACGTCCGACAGCTGGCAGCTTCACTTTCAGGACCCTTTTTTGGGAAAGTCACCGTTCTTCTCATTTCATGCTCCAGAAAGGTAAACACTACACGTAGCTTTCTGCATGGTGTTTTATGTGAGTTGTGAGAACAGCTGCCTACTCCCAAATACTGCAATGAAGACAATCACAATAACATGGCCACCTCTCCAACTCATCTACTTCTTTCTAGAGCACCACACACATCAAGAGACCCCATGTTGCTAAAATATGGGGGTCCCAGAAATGGGCATGAAGTGCACCATTACTATCATACTGTACTTGCCAACCCAATTCTTCCAGGAGACCTCCGCAGACTGTGTTCTAAAAGGAGCAAGGTTTATGTAAACCTTGCCCTCAAATGGGCATTCCTGAACAGATTGGGGCACTTCTGGATAGATCAGGGGCATCCCCAGAGGTGGGGATTAAAGCAGTGTTCCCATAGCAAACGTTGATGGCATATCGATAGACTATGCCATCGGTGTGTGATAGGTGCACATGCCACCCATGGGATCTGCAGCTATCTCAAGAGTGAGCCTCGAAACCTCTCCATTTTGAGGTGATCAAAACTCTCCCACTGAGCGGCCCACTTGGCTGTACTCCTCCCGACCACCTTTCCATTCAAGACAGAGAGGTTTCTGGGCTTGTTCTCATCATAGGTGCACATTCAATGATGGCTTATCCTATTGATATGCCATGCCATTAAAGGGGTTGTCTCACAACAAGGATTGCTTTTTATGTTAAAGATCTTGCAAAAAGAAATCACTTTGCAATATATGTCCATTAACAGTGTCCTACCTATTCCTAGATATCACCTCTTGTATGGGCTGCATCAGCTCCTCAGGTTGCTATAACTACAGACCTGTTTGATCTATCCTGATAGGCTGCCAGCACTGGTTGCTATAGCTACAGACCTGGCTTCTACTGCAGCCTAGTGGAAGCCAGTAAACACACCCCTGAATTCAAAATGAAACCAAGAAAACAGGACTGAGACAAGATGAATCAATATAGTGAGACAACCCCTTTAATTTCTATGATGAGACAATCCGGAAAATTGGGAGATAGAAGGTTGATATGTAAGATCGGTACTTACTCTCTCCTACTTCTTTGCCACTCCTCTTGGGACTGGAAACTACACATAAATGGTCACCAGACTAAGACAAGCATTTTTGTGACCAGCTAGTCGGGGTCCCACACAACGGCATTATGGAGCACCTTTGGCCCAAAGTCCGCAGGTTGGGCATCCTTGGTGTGTAGATGTAACCGTGTAGAGGCTGCTCCCTGATTATCTCTATTCTTGCTCCTTGGATATAAATTACTGCGTCCACAAATAGAAAGTCTGATCAAATCGCAGGGAACATCATTGATATTCTTGTTCTCCCTGTGATAACGCTGGAAATGTCACCAACTGCAATATTGTATGTTTTAAAAATGTCACGTTGCAATCGTGAAAAAGTCTGGCAGTTGCCGGTCCAACTGTGGCATCTGCACATGACGAATATGCTAAATCCATGTCAAATTGTGCAGATTTTGGGGTGGATTTGCTGCTGTGGATTTTAGAGCAGAATATGTTAATTTGTTTAAAAAATATATATAAGAAATCAATTCCCCACCCCATACATTTATGGCATGGCACCATTAAGGAGGTATGGAGGCATGGAGTCTGTCCGTACCCGGCTGTTACTTACAGTTTACACCCACTGTTAGCAGGCAGGACTGGAGATAATTCTGATCCTGGCCATTTAGCCACTTAGATAATCCGGCCATTTAAGGCATTAGAAATAGGTGTGGTGCCTCCTTTCACCACCCAGTTGCCCCCACAATGCAATCGCTGGGTACCATTGTGTTGTCAGGGCGTGAAAAAGAAAAAAGGTCTGCCATTAGGTTATGTTCGCACGGCTTATTGCGGCGCGTATAGTACGCGCCGCAATACGTCATGTGTTTTGTAACCATGCGCTGATCAGTAGGTAATTCCAAAGCACGGGAGGGGCGGCATCCCGCCGGCTACGTTGACAAGCATTGTCAGTGGCGCGATTGTGCCGCAAACAAATGACATGTCAATTCTCCCCCTGCGCGTACAATATGATTGTACTGTACGCGTAGGGAGATGACGCGTAATCCATAGCGCTGTATGAGAGCTATGAATTACCGTAAATTGCGGCGCACATTTCGCCACTTATAAAGCGCAATATGCAGCAAAATGCGTGCCAAAGTACGTGGCAATTTAAGCCATGTGAACATACCCTTAGAAGTACGCGCTGGCCCTCGGCCGGCACGCATTGTACGCCGGGGGAGATGGACGTAATTCATAGCTCTCTATGAGAGCTATGAATTACCGTAATTGCGGGGTGCATTTCGAAATGCGCCCCGCAATTACGGCGTGGGAACATACCCTTACTGTGCACCTATTACATCCTGCCATAGGCATTGTATAGTGGAAAGTACAGTAACAACTCTTATTTAATGGGACCCTGCTTGTACAGTGCCGATTTTTCCAATTTTTCCAAATCGCAGTGCAGAGAATTCCATGAGGAACAAGTGATATGTTACTTTCTCCTCACTGTTAGGCCTCGTTCACACGGCTTATTTGGGCACGGATTGGCGCCGTACTCCGCGCCGGATTTGCGCTGCAGTACGGCGCCAATCCGTCCCAGTCATTACGGTAATCCGGCCCCGCCCCCGTCCCGCCCCTTATTCACGGCGGATTTGTGAGCTCAATACGGCTCACAAATCCGTCGGGAATAAGCCGTGTGAACACGGCCTTACAGAAACTGCGTCATAAAACAGGGCACAGATTAGCCCCATTGAGTAAGATTTATAATCCACATCCCACATGGTGAAATCCAGCAAAAAGATGAAGATAAAATCCTCTGCAGAACTCTACACAGATTTCTGCCACGAGTATAGAAAAAGGCCTTAATCACCAGCTAATTTATTTAAACTTTTTGCCTCCCTGCATTTTTAATTCTTTTGGGGGCACAGTTTGAGTTTACATACAAATTACTGAGTAATTTAAAAAAAAAAAAATGTTTGCAGCATGAACATAAAAAAGCATTTTTCTACATTTGTTTTTTGGAATTATTTTTTACACCATTCACATTCCACACTAAATAACCTGTTAGATTAATTCTAAAGGTTATTAAGGTTGTGTGGATACCTAATATGTGTAGGGTTTTTTGTGTAATATGTGCACAATCATTTTTTTTATTCAATATTTTTTTTCCACACTTTTTTGTTTTTTACTTTTTATCACATTAAGAAATAACTATTTTACACTTTTTTTTTACACTAATATATTAGCATACTCCTGTATACTAATACATTACGGTATGTGTCAGTATGACACAGGCTGCAGTCAGGGCAACACACAGTGTGCCCTGACAGCAGGCTCACTATGAAGACAATCCTGACTGTATAGATATCCCCCGGCCACATTGGGCACTGGGAATCCTGGTGACCAGATGAAGCAGGAGAATCCTCTCTGATTATGCCGCGGTCACGGACTGCGGCAATCAAAGGGTTAAAGGGGTTGTCTCACTACGTTGATTCATCTTAGCTCAGTCCTTTTTTCACAGTTTCATTCAGGGGAGTGTTTACTGACTTCCACTAGGCTGCCGTAGAAGCCAGGTCTGTAGCTATAGCAGCCAGTGCTGGCAGCCTATCAGGATAGATCAAACAGGTCTGTAGCTATAGTGACCTGAGAAGCTGATGCAGCCCATACAAGAGGGGATATCTAGGAATAGGTAGGACACTGTTAATGGACACATATTGCAAAGGGACTTGTTTTTTTCCAGATCTTTAACATAAAAAGCAGTAATCCTTGTAGTGAGACAACCCCTTTAAATCCCGGGGTTCGAAGGCTTCCTCCGGATCCCTGCCATTCACAATGAATGCCCTGGGTAAGGAGCTATTCATTACAGCCCATGAACGGTAGTGATATGCGATAAATATGCGATAATTTGCTATTTTAACCTATTAGGAGGTGGTAGGAAGGTTTTTAAAAATTTTGAAAAATCCCTTTAATGTGTGACTGTTACTTGGTAGAATCCTCTCTGTAGGCAGCGTCTTTTGGCATAGCTGCAGACAGAGAACATGCACCGCCCACCATCAAAAAACAGTGGGTGGTTGTTAAAAACCTCACTTCCACCTCCTACTAGGATTAAATAGTTAATAACCCCATGTTTACCTCTCCCATCACTACCGTTACTGCGTTGCTAGCGCTCCATTGGCCACCCCCATCCCGTTCTTCACTGATGATGTCACGTTCATGGATCACATGATGCTGCAGCCAATCACTGACCTCTGTGGTCACATGACCACATGTACAGCATGTGACTACAGAGGTCAGTGATTGGCTGTAACATTTTGTGATCCATGAACATGATGTCATCAGTGAGGGACCGGGTGTGGGTGGAGCCTTGGAGCTCTGGCAACGCTGGAACGGTAGTGACAGGGGAGGTAAATATGGGGTCATTTGCTATTTCAGCCTAGTAGAAGGTGATAGGGAGGTTTTTAAAAGTTTTGGAAAATCCCTTTAATACATACATGCCAACTCTCCCGCTTTTGGCGGGGGGGTCCCGCTATTTGGGGTCCCCCCCCCGCCCTCCCGGCAGAGTTGGCATTCCTCACGCGGTTCTTTAAATTACCATGGCGCAAGAGTAGCGCTGGTGCGCTACTCTTGCGCCGCCGGGCCGCTCCTAAGGGCGTGTGAAGCGGGCGCAACGGCCGCTTCACCCGCCCGGGGTCTTGCTGTGCAGGGAGGAGGCAGGAGGGATTGTTCCCTCCTCCCTCCTCCCCCTGTATGTACAGCGCCGGTGTGCGCCGTGCATACAGGTCAGCGGCGGAGGGGGAGTGACGCGCGGCTGCACTCACTTCCCCTGCGACGCTGAGGAGAGCGGCCGGGAGGGGTCCAGAGCTGCGGGCGCCTGGTGAGGTAAGTGGGGTGTCTTTTGTTATGTTTATTAGTTCGAGGGGGGCTCTCCCTGGCTATCAATGGGGGCAACTACCTGGCTATCAATGGGGGCAACTACCTGGCTATCAATGGGGGCAACTACCTGGCTATCAATGGGGCAACTACCTGGCTATCAATGGAGGCTCTACCTGGCTATCAATGGGGGCAACTACATGGCTATCAATGGGGGCAACTACCTGGCTATTAATGGGGGCAACTACCTGGCTATCAAGGGGGGCAACTACCTGGCTATCAAGGAGGCAACTACCTGGGTATCAAGGGGGGCAACTTCCTGGCTATCAATGGAGGCTCTACCTGGCTATCAATGAGGGCAACTTCCTGGCTATCAAAGGGGGCAACTACCTGGCTAATAAAGGGGGCAACAACCTGGCTATCAATGGAGGCTCTACCTGGCTATCAATGGGACAACTACCTGGCTATCAATGGGGCAACTACCTGGCTATCATGGGGGCAACTACCGGCTATCAATGGGGCAACTACCTGGCTATCAAGGGGACAACTACCTGGCTATCAAGGGGGCAACTACCTGGTATCAAGGGGGCAACTACCTGCTATCAAAGGGTGGCAACTACCTGGCTATCAATGGGGGCAACTACCTGGCTATCAAAGGGGGCACTACCTGCTATCAAAGGGGGCCAACTACCTGGCTATCAATGGGGGCAATACTGGCTATCAAGGGGCAACTACCTGGCTATCAATGGGGGCAAATACCTGGCTATCAAAGGGGGGCAACTACCTGGTTTCTAAAGGGGGCAACTACCTGGCTACAAGGGGGCATCTACCTGACTACAAGGGGGCATCTACCTGGCTACAAGGGGCATCTACCTGCCTGTAAGGGGCACTACCGGGTTATGGGGGGCTACTACCTGGCTATAAGGGCATCTACCTAGCTTTCTTCCAAAGCCATTATGCAGTTAGGCGGAGTGGGTGTGGCTTTTTGAAGGGGCGTGGCACACCAAAAGATGGGCGTGTCCATGCAATTTTTTTTGCCTACGCGCGCCGCCCTCTTCAGTCTCCTGCTTTTCCATTTTCAAAAGTTGGCAACTATGGCAACTATGCTTTAATATGTTAGGGTATGTTCACACGGCTGACGTTGATGCTGTTTTCGAAGCGGTTTTCAGAGCGTTTACGCTCCCCAAACAGCATCAAAACACACTTCTTCAGAAGAGGTTTTAAACACGTTCCTCGGCGCGTTTTTGGATGAAGTTCTGGACGAGGTTTTCAACACAGTTTTCACCCATACAAATTGATAGCCAGGTCAAAAAACGCGCCGAAAAAACACGTTAAAATTGTTAAGATAAACGCACATAAACCACGCTTTAAATGACGCTTATTTTTAAGCGACCAACACATCTTCCAAAGACTCACGTAAAAACCTCGTCGTATGTGATCTATAACGATGTTTTACATAGGAATCAATTAAATGAACTGGGGGCGTTTTGGACACTGTTTTGGGTGAGGAAATACTTCGAAAACCACGTCCAAATAAGCTGTGTGAACATACGTTATTAGATGCGTGTTTGGGTCAGTCAAGACGAACCCAAACACGCATCTAAGGGTATGTTCACAAGGGCAAATTTCAGCACGCATTTCGCGTCGTATTTGCGCTCTAATACGAGCGAGATGCGCGCCGAATTTACGGTAATCCATAGCTCTCATAGAGGACTATGGATTACGCCTCCTCTCCCCGCTCGTACGGTACGATCGTATTGTACGCGCAGGGAGATAAGTGACATGTCAATTACTTGCGGCGAATACGAGCCCCGAGTAATGAATGTCAATGGGGCAGGAGGGTGCAGCCCCCCCGTGCTTCGGGAGTATGTGCGTATTAGCGCGACCCCCAAAGCACCCCGGCGTAATTGCGGCTGTACTGTACGCGCCGCAATTACGCCGTGTGAACATAGCCTAACAATGAGCAGTGTGATTTTACATTGCTCGTAATGTAAAACACACATTGACGTTCAGACCAGTGATCTCCGATGCGTCTCACTGCGTCTTTCGGATCCATTGCAAGACTTTACATGTTAATTCTTGGTCCAAAACACGCAGCAGGAGCCCTATAATAAACTATAGGATGTGATCCTGCTGCATGCTGCGTGTTTGGCTGTGTGTTGGATACGTGTTGGATCCGTTTAGGATCCGATCGACGCAGCGTTTTGGGATGCGATTTTCGGATCGAAAACAGATCGGATCCAAAAGCGCCGTGTGAACAAGCCCTTACCTGGCAGAATGCTTTACTTTGTCGCCATATTGTAATATTTCTCTGAGCTGATAGCACTTATTAGAAGAAACCGTGTGCAGTGTCAGATGCGGCACGCGCCGCATCCATTTTTTCCTAGATAATTGCGCCATTTTCTGACACATAATGAGTGAACCACGAATCCCGCTATGTCATTCAATTCAGCAGAACGGCAATGGCACTAGAAGCAATAGCAACAAGAAAACATCTCCGATCAATAAAACTTAAAAGGCACTTAAGGTCGCCGCGAGAGGATACTCCTGAGCTCATCTAGTAAACTCCAGCGGAAGAGGAGGCAGAGCCATCCGTGTGGTTTTCTACTGAAGTAGTTAGAAAGCTAAATTGCTTCTCTATATTAAGTGGCCATTTTAGTGTTCAGCCCTCGGGTTTCCATGGCAACAAGCGAATTTGTACCTCTGAAGCTCTATTCACGGCTTCCATACCAAGATTCTGTGACAAAGCTCCATTCTCCGGCAGATTATTATGTGCACAGCCAGAGACAGCAATATCATTTACCTACCAAATGCAGAAGAAAAGGCACCGAGGGGCTGAGGTGTAATGCAAGAAAAAGGCGCCATCGTTACCGGTCTGATGCTTACATCGCGGGGGCACCATAAACAGCACGAAAATAACTCTAGTGGGTGGTAGGAAGATCACATCCCCCATATCACATCCTACACATGCTATGGTTCTGGGTACAAGTAGAGCGCTGCCCGTACTTCACTTTAAACTAATATCCTCCTGCTTGTGTAATAAAATACAATTAAATTCATAATAAAAAATCTAGCACGGAAATGTCCTTCCTGTGGACCCCAATAACTTATTTCCACATTGTTCTCTAGTGCCCTATTAGTCACTGCATCCTCCCACTTTCTCAGTAGTGACAGCAGCCTTGTGCTTCCTTAGTCATCATAGAAGTCCCCTTCTTCCCCAGAAGTCACAGCTGCTTCCCGCTCCCCCAGTAGTCACAGCAGTCTTCCACTTTCTATGGAGTCACAGTAATATCTCTCTTCCCCAGAAGTCACAGCAGCCTTGTACTTCTCTAATCATAGTGATCCTCTGCTTCGCCAGTAGTCACAGCAGGCCCTCACTACTTCCACAGAAGTCACAGCTGCTTCCCATTCCCCCAGTAGTCAAAGCAGTCTTCCTCTTTCTAAGGAGACACAGTAGTATCTCTCGTCCCGAGAAGTCACAGGATCCTTGTACGTCCCTATTCAAAGTGATCTCCTACTTTGCCAGTAGTCACAGCAGGCCCTCACTACTTCCACAGAAATCACAGCTGCTTCCCATTCCCCCAGTAGTCAAAGCGGTCTTCCACTTCCCTAGAAGACACAGCTGGTTCCCACTTCCCCAATAGTCAAAGCAGTCTTCCACTTCTAAAAGGAGTCACAGTAGTATTTCTCTTCCCCAGAAGTCACAGCAGCCTTGTACTTCTCTAATCATAGTGATCCTCTGCTTCGCCAGTAGTCACAGCAGGCCCTCACTACTTCCACAGAAGTCACAGCTGCTTCCCATTCCCCCAGTAGTCAAAGCAGTCTTCCACTTTCTAAGGAGACACAGTAGTATCTCTCTTCCCCAGAAGTCACAGCAACCTTGTACTTCCCTAGTCAAAGTGATCTCCTACTTTGCCAGTAGTCACAGCAGGCCCTCACTACTTCCACAGAAGTCACAGCTGCTTCCCATTCCCCCAGTAGTCAAAGCAGTCTTCCACTTTCTAAGGAGACACAGTAGTATCTCTCTTCCCCAGAAGTCACAGCAGCCTTGTACTTCCCTAGCCATAGTGATCCTCTGCTTCACCAGTAGTCACAGCAGGCCCTTACTACATACCTAACCCAAAACCCACAGCTGGTTCTCCCAGTTCCCTAATACTCACAGCAGGCTTTAATGTCCCAAGGAGTCACAGTAGCATCTCTCTTCCCTAGAAGTGACAGCAGCCTTGTACTTCCCTAGTCATAGCGATCCTATACTTTGGCAGTAATCACAGCAAACCCCCACTCAGAAGTCACAGCAGGTTCCCCTAGTTTCTTACTTCACCAGTAGTCACAGCAGACCTCTCTCCCCAGTAGTCACAGAAGTCTTTCATTTCCCAAGGAGTCACAGCAGTATTTATTTTCCCTTCTAGTCTTAGCAGCTTTGAATTTTTCCAGGAGTCATAGTGATCTCCTACTTGCCACTAGTCACAGCAGGCCCCTGGTACCTCCCAAGAAGTCACAGCAGGTTTCCATAGTTTTCCAGTAGTCACAGCAATCTTCTACTTACCCAGTAGTCGCGACAGCTTTGTACTTCCCTAGTAATCCCCTACTTCTCCAGTAGTCACAGCAGGCCCCCACTACTTCCCTAGAAGACACAGCTGGTTCCCACTTCCCCAATAGTCAAAGCAGTCTTTCACTTCTAAAAGGAGTCACAGTAGTAACTCTCTTCCACAGTAGTTGCAGCAGCCTTCTAATTCCCTTGTAGTCATAGTGGTCCACTACTTCGCCAGTAGTCAAAGCAGGCCCCCACTACTTCCCCAGAATTCACAGCTGGTTCCCACATTTCCACAGTAGTCAAAGCAGTCTTACATTTTTCAAGGAGTCACAGCAGTATCTCTCTTACCAAGAAATCACAGCAGCCTTGTACTTCCCTAGTCATAGTCACTTATCTCCCCCCGCGGCGTATTGTCCGAGCGGGGAGAGGAGACGTAATCCATAGTTCTCTATGAGAACTGTGGATTACCGTAATGACTGGCACGTATATCGCCCCGTATTTAGCGCAGAACCGAGCGAATTACGGGGCGAGATACGTCCCAATAATTGCCGTGTGAACATAGCCTAAGAAGACACCACAGGTTCCCCTTGTTTTCCAGTCATCACATCAGTATCTTACGTCACCAGTAGTCACAGCAACCCCCTCTCTTCTCAGTAGTCACAGCAGTCTCTAACTTCTCTAAGGCTATGTCTCCACTGCACACAAAAACATGAGTTTTTTCAGTGTTTTTAGTTTTCTAAAAACGCTGAAAAAAAATACTGAAAAGAGGTCCCATAGACTTTAATAGTAAAAACTTTCTGTAGTCTCCACATAATGTTTTTTTCTGCTCGTTTTTGCTGCTGGTCGTTGTTTGAAACATGTTGCAAAAAACGACAGAACAGGGCAGAAAATTTACTATTGGAGTCTATGTAAAGTGCTGGCCTTTTTTTGTGCGCTTTTTGCAGAAATCCACAATAATTATAAGGGCTTGTTCACACGGAGTTTTCACTCCATGTTACAAGCGCTTTGTAGATCCGTCTTGGGGACCGACAGAGCGGATCCCAAGATGGATCTAAACAATTAGCAGTGACTTTATCACTGCGGGTTATGAGGAACACGCAGCGGCGTTCACATGAGAGATCGCCGCTGCTTGCTTCACAAGCACCACTCAGGTCCCTCTTGCAACGAATTGTCAAGTTTTTGTTAGACGGACCCGAAATCATGCGTCAAAAAACGCAATACGTGGTCACTTTTTGAGCTGTTTTTGACATGCACTGGACAAAAAACTCAGTTTTATGAACGGTTTTAGGATTTGGTTTTCGGTGAGTTTTTTGTCCAATGCCATGTAGACCTAGGTTTACACGGTATTGGACTAAAAACTCAACTCAAAAAACTGCCCAGGTGTTTATACAAGGTATATGAATTTTGTATACATTAAAAATTGCCCCAAAACTACCTCCAAAAAACAGACCAAAAACCTCAACAAAAAAAAACAAAAACCAACCAAAAAACTTGTTGGAAACCCAGATGCTGTGGACAAAATACTCAAGTTCAAAGTGGTTTTTAGGTTTTGGTTTTTGATAAGTTTTTTGTCCTATGCCTTGTGGCCCTAGCCTTCGACTGTCACCCCTTTTTGTAATAAAATAATGAAAATAATAATTGTAAAAATATATGACATGGAAGTTTCCGTCCTGTGAACCCCAATCCCTTATTTCCAGAGTACTATCTTAGCAGTCACAGCAGCCTATTGCTTCCCCAGTAGTCACAGCAGCCTTGTTCTTCCCTGGTAGTCACAGTGGTCCTCTACTTTGCCAGTAATCACAGCAAGCCCCCACAACTTCTCCAGGAGTCACAGCTGGATCCCCCACTTCTCTAGTAGTCACAGCAGTCTTACATTTCCCCAGTAATCATATCATTCTCCCTTTTCCTTAGTAGTCACAGCAGCGCTCATTTTCCCAGTAGTCAAAGCAGTTTCCTACTTCTCTAGTAGTCTAAGCAGCCGCCCACCTCCCCAGTAGTCACAGTGGTCTGTTATTTCACCAGCAGTTACAGCGGGTCCCCTCTACTTTGCCAGAAATAGCAGGTCCCCACACTTTCCCAGCAGTAACTGCAATCATCCAGTACAGTACAGAAATCAGTGCTTTCCTAGTACTCAAAGAAATCTTCCAGTGCCCCAGGGGGTCACACCACCCCCTTGCCCCAATTTGCAGTAGTCACTGTGGTTTGTTACTTTTACAAGTGTCACTGCAGCAGCTCCTTACTTCAACACTAGACACAGCAGACCCCAGACCCTATTACTGGAAGTCACAGCAGGTCACACACTTCTCCAATAGTCACAGGAGTCTCTCTCTTCCCCAGTAGTCACTGCAGCCTTATACTTTCCAAGTAGTCATGGTGGTCCTCTATAGTAGTCTCAGCAGTCTCCCATTTCACTAGTTATCACAGCAATCTCCCACTTCTGCAATAGTCACAGTGGTCTACTGTTTCACCTTCAGTCACACCAGTTCCCATCTAGTTTCTCAGAAATGTCCCCACTTCCCCAGGAATTTTGCAGTTCTGCAGAGGTCACAGCCTCCCTCCTGCCCCCAACACACACTTTTCACTGCAGCCTCCCATATACATGAGTCACAGAATAACCCTTCTCCTTCGCCACTAGTCACAGCGGACCCCACTACTTCCCCAGAAGCAATGTCGGACTGGGGTTTATAGGGCCTACCAGGGGAGTTGGTTCCTGAGGCCCACTAATGGAGCTGGTTCTTAGGGCCCACCAGTGGAACTGATTCTTGGGCCCACCAGTGGAGTTGATTCCTGGGCCCACCAGTGGAGCTGATTCTTGGGCCCACCAGTGGAGTTGATTCCTGGGTCCACCAGTTAAGCTGATTTTTGGGGCCACCAGTGGAGTTGATTCCTGGACCCACCAGTGGAGTTCATTCTTGGGGCCCACCAGTGGAGTTCATTCTTGGGGCCCACCAGTTGAGCTGATTCTTGGGGTCCACACTACAGCTACTGTACATGACTGCACATACTGCACTTGCTTTCAGCCTCTCTTTCTCTGCTTTTCTCTCTGAAAAGAAGCATCAGGCCTGCTGTTGTTAGGGGCCCTCTCTTGCCCTGTAGCCAAAGAACTCCACCAGCCCCCATCCTCCGTGATAATTTAGACAAAATATCTTGATAGGTTAGGAGAAAGTAGGGATCAGATGGAAGAAAGTGTGACTGCCTCCCACTAAACGGGGCCTTTTTCGGCAGTTTGTTACCATGGAGACACATAGGTTTGCATCGGAGCCGAGCTGAATTTGCTGTTCATTAATTTGTGGTCAAGTGACTTTGGAAGGGGGTCCATGACAATGGCTCTTCTTTCCCCTCCTTTAGTCCAATCCAGAGAGTATAGCAGGTCTTTGCAGAATGGAGTGGTCCTAATCAGCTCAGGTGTCCCACCCCTGACATGTTCCCACCACCATGTTTGACTGTTTTGAGACTGACATATTCCAATAACAGTGGCACACTATAAACTAGAGCACTATCAAATGGGACATAGGAATTTAGAAATAAGCATTTCTGCTAGGATACAGGAAAAGTTTTTTGAGGTTCTCAGTTCACACTTTTGATCAAAACTATTTAAGCCACCCCGAACTTCAACGGGACCTCAAGGCAGGTGGACCTACACTATTGATACCTCTCGTTTGGGTCCTATTCAGACCTCCATAATCCAGGGAATGAAGGAACCAGCTTACAAGTTACACTGCACTGATTAAAAAACATGTCAAGGTGGGTGGAGTGCAAGAAACCAAAATGGAGGCACAAGAAAAGTTTTTTGAGGTTCTCAGTTCACACTTTTCATCAAAACTATTTAAGCCACCCCCGAACCTCAACGGGACCTCGGGGGTGGTTTTGATCAAAAGTGTGAACTGAGAACCTCAAAAAACTTTTCCTGTATCCTAGCAGAAATGCTTTTTTCAAAATTCCTACGTCCCCTTTGATAGTGCTCTAGTTTATAGTGTGCCACTGTTATTGGAATATGTATGTATACTACAGCCGCACCAATGTTGCACCTATGTTCATTTTTTTCAAAAATATTTTTTGGATGTGCATAACCATTTATTGTTTCTGTTTTGAGACTAAAACCAGAACAGAACATTGTTGGACCCCACTTTAAGTCTATGGGGTCTGTGAGGTGGATGGTCCAGTGTTATAGCTGTGAACGGAATCTGAAGGCGTCTATATACATCAGATGAACGTTGGCCAAACCCACCGATTTTGGTGACCTCCTAATGTATTTAGTGGTGTTGGGGAAAAGATAGATTGGGTGTGTCGAAAACCATTGCTCTTCTGGGAGCTGCTTATTCTCCTCTCTCTGTTGAGAACACATGCACACATGGCCGTGCGTGCACGTAAAGGGCCTTATGTATGAAAACTGTCTAGGAGTAAGACTGTCCTTGTTGCCCATAGCAACCACTCAGAGCTCACAGCAGCCAATGCAGAGCACTATATGAAATGAAAGCTGAGCTCTGATTGGTTGCTCTGGGCTCTGATTGGTTCCTATGAGCGCTGATTGGTTGCTAAGGGCAACAAGGACAGTCTTACTTCTGGACAGTTTTCATACATAGGGCCCATAGTGAGTGGGAGGGATAGGAGGAATCGTATTCGGCACATCGATAGCTGGGGGGGTCTGACCAATGTGATCTCTGCCACTTGCTGGATCATACGGGCAGTAACAATGGCAATATGTGGTGCCGCTCTGGCTTGGCTCTGCTCTACTCTTTGTGTAGGGGACTGCATAGCCGGCCATTGACTATAATGGGCCAATCAAGCCAACAGGAAACAAAGTGGCATGTCGGTTCCTATTGACTTTGGGTGCAGACGAGCTCATAAATTTGGCAGAATGCTGTCACACTGAAATCACCACTATAGGGCGAACCAAAGCGATTGTATCTGCTTTTCACTGCCAAAATGGACTCATGTGAAACAAATGGTTTGGTGACATGTCAGAAGTGAAAAAGACCCAGGCAGCATGGCGCCACGTATCATTAAAGAGGTTGTCTCACTACAAGGATCGCTGCTTTTTATGTTAAAGATCTTGCAAAAACAAGTCACTTTGCAATATGTGTCCATTAACAGAGTCCTACCTATTCCTAGATATCCCCTCTTGTATGGGCTGCATCAGCTTCTCAGGTCGCTATAGCTACAGACCTGTTTGATCTCTCCTGATAGGCTGCCGGTACTGGTTGCTATAGCTACAGACCTGACTTCTACTGCAGCCTAGTGGAAGCCAGTATACACTCCCCTGAATTCAAAGTGAAACCAAGAAAGCAAGACTGAGGTAAGAAAATCAATGTAGTGAGACAAGCCCTTTAAGGACTAAAAGTCTTCTTGGCACAGAGGAGACGGTAGGCTTGTATGGTGGGGGCCGCACCAAATTTGTTATGTACAAAGCACCATATATGGTCTAGGCCAATGTTACCTAACTTGTGGCTCTCCAGCTGTTGTAAGACTACAACTCCCAGCATTCTGTTGTAGTTTTTTAACAGCAGAATAGCCACTAGGAAAGGAGATGTAGTTTTGGAACAGATGGACAGCAAGTATGCTGGGAGTTGTAGTTTGGCACCAGCTGGGGACCTAGAATGCTGAGAGTTGTAGCTATGTACCAGCTGGAGAGCGAGTCTGCTGGGAGTTGTAGTTATGCAACAGCTGGAGAGCGAGCATGCTGGCAGTTGTAGCTCTGCCCCAGCTTGGGAACTAGAGTGTTGGGAGTTGTAGTTCTGCACCAACTCGGGACGTAGAGAGCTGGGAGTTGTAGCTATGCAACAGCTGGAGAACGAGCATGCTGGGAGTTGTAGCTATGCAACAGCTGGAGAGCGAGCATGCTGGGAGTTGTAGTTCTGCACCAGCGGGGGACCTAGAGTGCTGGGAGTTGTAGTTTGACAATAGCTAAAGAGCAAGCATGCTGAAAGTTATAGTTCTACAACAGCTACATTGAATCTATGCTGGGATTTGTAGTTATGCAACAGCTGAAGAGCAACTATGCTGGGAGTTTTAGTAATATAACAGCTGGAGAGCAACTATGAGGGGAGTTGTAGTTATGCAACAGCTGGAGAGCTACTATGAGGGGAGTTGTAGTTATGCAACAGCTGGAAAGTGAGCTCGCTGGGAGTTGTAGTTATGCAACAGCTGGAAAGCTAGCTCGCTGGGAGTTGTAGTTATGCAACAGCTGGAGAGCTACTATGCTGGGAGTTGTAGTAATATAAAAGCTGAAAAGCAACTATGAGGGGAGTTGTAGTTATGCAACAGCTGGAGAGCGAGCCTGCTGGGAGTTGTAGTTATGCAACAGCTGGAGAGCAACTATGAAGGGAGTTGTAGTTATGCAACAGCTGGAGAGCTCGCTCGCTGGGAGTTGTAGTTATGCAACAGCTAGAGAGTGAGCCTGCTGGGATTTGTAGTTATGCAACAGCTGGAAAGCGAGCCTGCTGGAAGTTGTAGTAATATAACAGCTGGAGAGTGAGCCTGCTGGGAGTTGTAGTTATTCAACAGCTGGATAGCGAGCCTGCTGGGACTTGTAGTTATGCAACAGCTGGAGAGTGAGCCTGCTGGGAGTTGTAGTAATTTAACAGCTGGAGAGCGAGCCTGCTGGGAGTTTAGTTTGCAACGCTGGAAGCGAGCCTGCTGGGAGTTGTAGTTATGCAACAGCTGGAAAGCAAACTGCTGGGAGTTGTAGTTATGCATCAGCTGGAAATCGAGCAAGCTGGGAGTTGTAGTTATGCAACAGCTGGAGAGCGAGCCTGCTGGGAGTTGTAGTAATATAACAGCTGGAGAGGGAGCCGTAGTAATATAACAGCTGGAGAGGAGCCTGCTGGGAGTTGTAGTCTGACAACAGCTGGAGAGGGACCCTGCTGGGAGTTGTAGTAATATGACAGCTGGAGAGCGAGCCTGCTGGGAGTTGTAGTTATACAATAACTGGAAAGCGAGCCTACTGGGAGTTGTAATTATGCAACAGCTAGAGAGTGAGCCTGCTGGGAGTTATAGTTATGCAACAGCTGGAAATCGAACTCGCTGGGAGTTGTAGTTATGCAACAGCTGGAGAGCGAGCCTGCTGGGAGTTGTAGTAATATAACAGCTGGAGAGGGAGCCTGCTGGGAGTGTGTAATTTACAGCGGGGGACCTGCTGGGAGTTGTGTTTGACAAAGCTAAAGAGAAGCATGCTGAAAGTTTAGTCTAAACAGCTAATTGATCTGCTGGGATTTGTAGTTATGCAACAGCTAAGAGAAAGCTGGGAGTTTTAGTAATTTAACAGCTGGATAGCTACTATGCGGGGAGTTGTAGTTTTGCAACAGCTG
The DNA here is from genome assembly GCA_025379985.1 of Phyllomedusa bahiana. NCBI lineage: Eukaryota > Metazoa > Chordata > Amphibia > Anura > Hylidae > Phyllomedusa > Phyllomedusa bahiana. The sequence goes on from JAODAL010005460.1 coordinate 38,061, forward strand.
GAGAGCTACTATGAGGGGAGTTGTAGTTATGCAACAGCTGGAAGTGAGTCAGCGGGAGTTGTAGTTATGCAACAGCTGGAAAGCTAGCTCGCTGGGAGTTGTAGTTATGCAACAGCTGGAGAGCTACTATGCTGGGAGTTGTAGTAATATAAAAGCTGAAAAGCAACTATGAGGGGAGTTGTAGTTATGCAACAGCTGCCCGAGCCGAGCCTGCTGGGAGTTGTAGTTATGCAACAGCTGTGGAGCAACTATGAAGGGAGTTGTAGTTATGCAACAGCTGGAAGGCTCGCTCGCTGGGAGTTGTAGTTATGCAACAGCTAGAGAGTGAGCCTGCTGGGATTTGTAGTTATGCAACAGCTGGAAAGCGAGCCTGCTGGAAGTTGTAGTAATATAACAGCTGGAGAGTGAGCCTGCTGGGAGTTGTAGTCTGACAACAGCTGGAGAGCGAGCCTGCTGGGACTTGTAGTTATGCAACAGCTGGAGAGGGAGCCTGCTGGGAGTTGTAGTAATATAACAGCTGGAGAGCGAGCCTGCTGGGAGTTGTAGTTATGCAACAGCTGGAGAGCGAGCCTGCTGGGAGTTGTAGTTATGCAACAGCTGGAAAGCAAACCTGCTGGGAGTTGTAGTTATGCATCAGCTGGAAATCGAGCAAGCTGGGAGTTGTAGTTATGCAACAGCTGGAGAGCGAGCCTGCTGGTAGTTGTAGTACTATAACAGCTGGAGAGGGAGCCGTAGTAATATAACAGCTGGAGAGGGAGCCTGCTGGGAGTTGTAGTCTGACAACAGCTGGAGAGGGACCCTGCTGGGAGTTGTAGATATGAAACAGCTGGAGAGCGAGCCTGCTGGGAGTTGTAGTTATACAATAACTGGAAAGCGAGCCTACTGGGAGTTGTAATTATGCAACAGCTAGAGAGTGAGCCTGCTGGGAGTTATAGTTATGCAACAGCTGGAAATCGAACTCGCTGGGAGTTGTAGTTATGCAACAGCTGGAGAGCGAGCCTGCTGGGAGTTGTAGTAATATAACAGCTGGAGAGGGAGCCTGCTGGGAGTTGTAGTTATGCAACAGATGGAGAGAAAGCCTGGTGGGAGTTGTAGTCTTTCAACAGCTGGAGAGTGAGCCTGCTGGGAGTTGTAGTCTGACAACAGCTGGAGAGTGAGCCTGCTGGGAGTTGTAGTTATGCAACAGTTAGAGAGAAAGCCTGTTGGGAGTTGTAGATATGCAACAGCTGGAGAGCGAGCCTGCTGGGAGTTGTAGTCTGACAACGGCTGGGCAGCCACAGATTAAGGGAACATTGCACGAGGGGGGAGGAAACAAGAAAAAAAACTTTATTTGTACAGAACCGACGGAGAACTACAAGTCCCAGACACGGAGCAGTTACACAACCCCGCTGCCCCCCGGCTCCGTGCCCCCTCCTCACTGCTGCCATGAGCGGGCACTCAGCCGTGAGAGCGGCGGGCGCACCATCACCCCCGCGGTGACCTCCCCCCTCAGCGGCCTAGTGGTCCAGCCCATTCCTGGTCGCCTCATGCTGCCCCCTGCGTCCCCCCCCCCCTCGAGACCGCCTGTGGATCCGCCCGGAAGTGTCGCCATTTTGGATCCTCTGCGCGTAGAGAGAAGGCGAGAGGAGCGTGTGACCCGGAGGCTGCGAGTGGTAAGTGACGGCGGAGACCGCCCGGCGGCGCCGCTCCCTCCGCGGGAAGGGCTGTACGTGTCCAGCTAACGCCCGCCGGGACGGTTATGTATTCCTCTAGCCCGGGTAACGGGATCCTAGCGGCCGCCCCACCCCTGCTCTCCACGGGCTCGGTGTCGTAGCAACATCGCTGGGCCCTCCGGCGGTATATTCTGCTCGTAGGTCCGTCCCGCCCGCATAACGGCTCTGCTCCCCTCCTGCTGTGCGGGGCACGGCTTCCCGCCACCTGGAGGGAGGGTCAGTGCGGGGCTGGAGGAGCCGCCTGTGAAGCCCTCCTGCGCCCGCTTATTCCTACAGATCAGGTGCAGGTTTATATATAGAGCGAGGAGCTGTGGGGCCCTGCCCTCATGGGGTCACCGCATAGGACAATGTGCTGCAACTTGTGGCGCTGCTGCTCAACTACAGGCCCCAGCATGCCCGGGCGTGAGGAACTACGGGCCCCAGCGTGCCCGGGCGTGAGGAACTACGGGCCCCAGCATGCCCGGGCGTGAGGAACTACGGGCCCCAGCATGCCCGGGCGTGAGGAACTACAGGCCCCAGCGTGCCCGGGCGTGAGGAACTACAGGCCCCAGCATGCCTCGGGAGGAACTACGGGTCCCAGCGTGCCCGGGCGTGAGGAACTACGGGCCCCAGCGTGCCCGGGCGTGAGGAACTACGGGCCCCAGCGTGCCCGGGCGTGAGGAACTACGGGCCCCAGCGTGCCCGGGCGTGAGGAACTACGGGCCCCAGCGTGCCCGGGCGTGAGGAACTACGGGCCCCAGCGTGCCCGGGCGTGAGGAACTACGGGCCCCAGCGTGCCCCGGGCGTGAGGAACTACGGGCCCCAGCGTGCCCCGGGCGTGAGGAACAACGGGCCCCAGCGTGCCCCGGGCGTGAGGAACTGCGGGCCCCAGCGTGCCCCGGGCGTGAGGAACTGCGGGCCCCAGCGTGCCCCGGGCGTGAGGAACTGCGGGCCCCAGCGTGCCCCGGGCGTGAGGAACTGCGGGCCCCAGCGTGCCCCGGGCGTGAGGAACTGCGGGCCCCAGCGTGCCCCGGGCGTGAGGAACTGCGGGCCCCAGCGTGGCCCGGGCTGAGGAAACTGCGGGCCCACAGCGTGGCCCGGGCGTGAGGAACTGCGGGCCCCAGCGTGGCCCCGGGCGTGAGGAACTGCGGGCCCCAGCGTGGCCCGGGCGTGAGGAACTGCGGGCCCCAGCGTGGCCCGGGCGTGATGCACTTCGGGCCCCAGCGTGGCCCGGGCGTGAGGAACTGCGGGCCCCAGCGTGGCCCGGGCGTGAGGAACTGCGGGCCCCAGCGTGGCCCGGGCGTGAGGAACTGCGGGCCCCAGCGTGGCCCGGGCGTGAGGAACTGCGGGCCCCAGCGTGGCCCGGGCGTGAGGAACTGCGGGCCCCCGCGTGGCCCGGGCGTGAGGAACTGCGGGCCCCAGCGTGGCCCGGGCGTGAGGAACTGCGGGCCCCAGCGTGGCCCGGGCGTGAGGGGAACTGCGGGCCCCAGCGTGGCCGGGCGTGAGGAACTGCGGGCCCCAGCGTGGCCCGGGCGTGGAGGAACTGCGGGCCCCAGCGTGGCCCGGGCGTGGAGGAACTGCGGGCCCCAGCGTGGCCCGGGCGTGAGGAACTGCGGGCCCCAGCGTGGCCCGGGCGTGAGGAACTGCGGGCCCCAGCGTGGCCCGGGCGTGAGGAACTGCGGGCCCCAGCGTGGCCCGGGCGTGAGGAACTGCGGGCCCCAGCGTGGCCCGGGCGTGAGGAACTGCGGGCCCCAGCGTGGCCCGGGAGCAACTGCGGGCCCCAGCGTGGCCCGGGAGCAACTGCGGGCCCCAGCATGCCCTGGGGGGGGGGGGGGGTGAGGAACTACAGGTCCTGGCGTGCCCCGGGAGCCTGAGGAACCGCATGTCCCCGCATGCCGGGGGGGAGGGGGGCGTGAGGACAAACAGATCCCAGAATGCCCCTGGGGCATGAGGAACTGCAGGAGCCGGCGTGCCCCGCAATCTATACAGCTACAAGTCCCGGCATGCCCTGTTACAGATGGAGAAACATTGCTATAAAACCCCCAAAAGTGTTGGCTCACAATGTGGAACCGGTGGCGTTTGCTCGGTACTCTCCATTCTGTTGGAAATCTGAGAACAGTTGAGTGGAGTGTTCAGCTGTACTCAAAACTCCTATAGAACAGAATGGAGAGTCCTGCACAAGCGGCTGTCCAGAGATGGGCCTTGCACGTATCAGCCTTTGATGGCCTATCCTATCGATATCAAAGTCTACGGTGGGAAGACCCCCTTGAAAGGAGTTGATCCATCTCCTGCTCTCTGGAGTCGGCTCGCAGCTTGCTATGAGCCGGCCTCGGAGAATGGGGCGGTGGCGGCTCTTGAGCAGTTCTCCCTATTCGTTTCTACGGGAGTTCCAAATATACCAGAGCCCCCCTGCTGAGTTGTATTCTGAGCTCCCTTAGAACTGAATGGGGAGAACTGCGCAAGTGCTGCCACCACCGCCCCATTCTCTGCGAACGGCTCATAACGAGCTACGCACTGGCCTCAGGATAACACTTTTAAGAAGGCCGCCTTCACGGGACTCTGTCCGGGGTTTTTTCGTAGCTGATAGATGTCGGGGGACGGCTGGACGCCATCTGCACACCGAGGGCTTCATGGATGTGACGTCCGGGCTGAGATCAGAGACGCTCCACGGTTTTGAAGTATGTTAGTGAGCAGCAAATGGCTATTGGGCAGATCTCACGTGCCTGCAGCCTCCCTCCAGTTGATTGACAGCTCCTTCGCTTTGTAGCTCCTGCCGGGCATTTCAGCACTTGGAGGAGTGACGTGAATCCCTTTTCAGAGCCGGTTTGTTCACCCGCGCGCCCTGAAAGCTGCCTTCACGCACTTCACACTTGTGTTGTTTTTTTTTCTCCTTAAAAGCCTTTTTCATTGCATTATTCATTTACATTCTGCATGAAAATGCTGCGTTCCATCACCCCAGGGGGAGTCTCCAACCTGAAGTAGTGGCGGTGTATCGCTAGCGCATGCCATCATTGGTGTATCGTTAGTGCATACCATCATTTCAAGATCAATTAGGGTCTTGCCTCTGGGACCCCCAACGGGCCAGAAAACAAAGGGGGCAGAGGCGCCTGTGGTGGTTTCTTTGCAGCATGGTACAGACCAGTATCACAGGAAAGAGGGGGGAGTCTGGGTATTGTGTTCGTAAGCTGGACGCTGAAAAATACTCATCTAAGGAGACAATCATCCGACAGAGTAACATTTAAAGGGGTGATTCATGAAGCTCAGTGCACTGCACAGGTCACTCTCCACGAGCTGCGACTGCATGAGAAAGAGGGCAGCACTTGCGGCCATCTTCGTCTTTCACTTATCTGGGAGTTCACAATATAGCACAGTGTGTGTGCTCGGCTATATTCGGGAGCTCCCATAGAGGCAGGGTTGTGGAGTCGGCAAGCCAAAGCCTCGACTCCTCAAGTTCCCCAACCTCCGACTCCTGACTCCCTCATACATGGCGCATGTTTAAGTGATAACTTTACTGTAATAAAATGGTAACATCAGGCTGTTTATCACCTTATGATACAATAATCAAGCTATTTAGGTAGAACAGACACTGATAAGCAACAGGGTAACAATGTTTTGATCTTTTGAACACTTGTGGGTAGAGTTGAAGAAAAAGCTGTATTTGTATCCAAGTCCAGTCTGCACCAACATTGGGAATGTGTAGAAGAGACCTGGGATCAGATTTTGGTTAAGACCTGCTTGAATCTGATTCAGAGCCCAGAAGGATTCAGGCAGTGCTGAAAACCAAAGGTGGATTTCCCAAATACTAACAAAATAATAAAAATTAACATTTTGATTTTTAGGAGCAAAACAGTAACAATGCAGTTACAGGAAAGAATCTGCAGAACTAAGCAGATGCTAAATACTTGCAAGTCACATTTATGTATAAGATGGGTAAGATGACTGTATATAAAATTACAGTAGCCTCATGTACAAAGCTGTAGTGGATGGTGAGATATGGAGCCTGAAAGTCACAAGTTCAAAACATTGTTACCCTTTTGCTTGTCAGTGTAAAATATATTTATTGGACATGACTTTAGAACACCAAAAAATTGTAAATATGCAAAAACACTGCAGGAAAATTTGTGAAGTCTCTGAATTTGTTCTGAGAAATAGTATCGCCTCCATCAGATCCTGCATACATGACCTCAAATCTGATCTTATTATTTCCAGGCTAGAGAATGGCCTCTCTACACTAACTTGGGTTGGGGGCAAAGCGGTGACCACAGGGGCAACATCTCTAACAGTGTCAGGGTATAAAGTAATTGCCTCAGGCACAGTCAGTGTTGATGAATGGTTGAACTCTTCTTCTACTTCTTTGAAAACAGGTGAAAAATGTTGCTGAAATCTGTTTGCCCTGGGAGCAGAATCTTTTCCCCTGGGGCAGCGCTTTGCCCGCTCCATGTCATCAATTACACTCCTCATGTGATGAGGCTGAAGATATGGGAGCAGTAGCACCGGCCGGACCCAATTCCTCTTGCTCTTTGCATCGAACTAACTGGACCAACTTATTATATATTTTGGGAGTCGGAGTCTGTCCATTTTATGACAACTCCTGCAAAATAGGCACCGACTCCACAGCCCTGCATAGAGGAGAATGGGGCGCTGCAAGTGCCACCGCCCTCGTTTTCGTTCACGGACGGCTTGCAGCCAGCAGAGAGTGAGCTGTGCAGTGCTTCACAGGAACACCCCTTTAAACGTGGCGTCCGGTTAAAAACCACGTCGTCCAAAGGGCTTTTAACGTGTTTTTTTTTTTTTTTTTTAACTAAAGTTCATGCTCACTGCACATGGATTTAGCGGATTCAGTATTTTGAATCCACCGAAAATCAGATTGTACCCAGCGCTATGTAGACTTCAATAGAAAATCTGTGCTGTAGTCTACACCGAACGGGTTTTTTACTAACTTTTTACGAAAACCGACCAGCGGAATATAGAGCTTGTCCTGTATTCCGCCGCAGTGACGTCCGATTCCTGCAGCCCCAATGTACTGAGCCGCCGGGAATCCGAAATCAGACCGACGTCTTTTGCACAAAAACCACGCAAAGACGACAGCGCTGCACCGCGGAGCAGCAACATGAAAATACCGTCGGATTTTGGGCGGCATATTCAGATTGCCGTGTGGATCTCGCTGTCAGCGCCCAATTCATGCCTCTTTGTTTTGGACGCAGAGCCTCGCTAAAATCCACATGTAATACACAGACAAATGTCTTGGGGTGCGTCTCGCGTGAGGTTTTTTGCCATCGCCATTGACATCAGTAGTAAATTGCCAGGCGTTCACTTTTTGAAATACGACCAAAGAATGAGCATGTTCTAAGCATTTTTTTGACCCCGCGTCGGTTTTGAAAGCCGCTCGCTGAAAATATGCTGCGTCTTTTTCGTCTTTTCATATGAACCCGTATTTTCTATTGAGGTTTATGGGAATAGTTTTGGGGCAAGGATTGCAAGGTGGGATCCACATGGAGTCTGAGTAGACATCCTCTGTGTGAACAGAGCCTAAGGGTATGTTCACGTGTTGACGAAATTGCAGATGACTGAATTACGCCCCTTGCGCTGCAATGTGCCCAAAGTACGCCCTTCAAAAACTAAAGTGGTAGGAGGCCGGGCCCTAGCGCTGGCGGGGGCGTACTTACAACAGCAGGCATAGAGCGGTACTTGCCGCAATACGACGTGTGAACAGCGCCTAAGGCTGAGTTCACACACGGGGCCTTATATATGAAACCTGTCTAGCAGTAAGACTGTCTTTGTTGCCCATAGCAACCAATCGAGGCTCGTATAGTGCTCTGGGAAAATAAAATCTGAGCGCTGATTGGTTGCTATGGGCAACAAAGACAGTCTTACTTTTTAGACTGTTTTCATACATAAAGTAATATCCACTGCACACCAAACAGGTTTTAGATGCAAAGAGTATTTGTTGTGACACTAGTGGGAGACCATCTTATATCATTACAGAAATATACTCAACAAGTATTTTAAATTCGGTAGTAGATGTTTATAATGTAGCGACGTTTTGGCGATAAGCCTTTATCAAGAAAAACATCTAAATGGCTGAGGGAAATGATGTAGAGAGTAGTATATAGATGGTGAGGCGAAGCTATAAAGCTGTAAATATAGTAGAAGGTGAATACCAAATAGTAGGTAAGGAAGAGTATGGCTGGGTCTGTATGAAAGACGGCTCTGCATTCTGGCGTCCATTACCTGCTATCCCCCGAAGCCGCTTCTGCCTGCTGTTTGGTCTTTCATACAGACCCAGCCATACTCTTCCTTACCTACTATTTGGTATTCACCTTCTACTATATTTACAGCTTTATAGCTTCGCCTCACCATCTATATCTACTCTCGACATCATTTCCCTCAGCCATTTAGATGTTTTGCTTGATAAAGGCTTATCGCCGAAACGTCGCTACATTATAAACATCTACTACCGAATGTAAAATACTTGTTGAGTATATTTCTGTAATGATATAAGATGGTCTCCCACTAGTGTCACAACAAATACTCTTTGCATCTAAGTCCTCGTTCACACGGCTTATTTTTGCCGCGGATTGGCGCCGTACTGCACGCCGGATTTGAGCTGCAGTACGGCGCCAATCCGCGGCAGCAATTACGGTAATCCACTGCTCTCATAGAGAACAGTGGATTCCGTCGCTCCTCCCCGCTCGGCGAATCCGCCGCGGGGGGAGAAAGTGACATGCACATTATTTACGGCGCGTACACGCCGTAAATAATGCATTGTCTATGGGGCCGGGAGCAGCGCCCCCGCCGCGCTCCGGCCCCGCCCCTTATTCACGGCGGATTTGTGAGCTCAATACGGCTCACAAATCCGTCGGGAATAAGCCGTGTGAACACGGCCTAAAAGCTGTTTGGTGTGCAGTGGATATTACTTTATACTTTACTGGACGAAGGTCCTATTCCATTTTGCACCCTCCTTGCCCATATCACCCCTATTTAGGTGTGCACTACCAATTCATTTCATAATCTACGTTTTCATACATAAGGCCCAGTGTTTTTCCGTGAGTATTTTGCAGAGTGGCTCCATAATACAGAAGCCTTTCTCTTACACCTTTTCTCTCTGTAGAGTTCATTCCTGGTTTGGGCTTACCAATACAGGTCAGAAATGGCCCAGCCTAAAGGCGTCCATTAGCTAGTCTTCTCGACTCCCCCATACACAGGTGTGCTAAGGTCAACGGCTTGTGCAAATGTGAACCCTTATATCCCATGAAAACAAAGGTTTTGGATTGTTGAAATCCAGCAGGTTATGCTTTTGGCTACCATCTGGTGTCAGGACACCCCCAGGCCAAGAAGACTGGGGTCGCTCTACATATTAACCAAAAAAGAATACAATGACAAAAAAGTTAAGGAAAATATATATTGACAATCTTTATTAGTTCAATAATAAATATTAAAAACTGATATGTCACAAATAGTACAAATTTAAGGCTAAAAACAATTAAAAATAATGCCCATATCAAACAAGGCATACAAATCACACCATTCCTGAGTATAGAAAGTCATCTAAGGTGTATAACCTATAATATTTAACATTAGTATTAAAGTGTCTTATATTAGAGATCAAGTGATTAAATAGAGATCAAGATGGGCATACAATAATGCCACACCTCTCACACACAATACATTACCAAGTGTATACAGGAATGGAGGAGATGCACTGCCAAGGAAATGGGATGGCGTTTCTTTTTGAGTTCGCTCTGCATAATTGGCGGAGGTATCGATCGAGCTACTATCTTAATAAAGCTGAAGCCGACCCATAGACATAATAGAGCAGACACAATCCTATTTGGACCACGTTTGCTGTATTTCCCGGCGCTATACGCTTTTTGTTGCAAGATACAAAAGTGTGGTAGACCGGGCTATTGTGCCCCGCACAGGGAGAGCAAACAGAGGACCTACAGGACTATGTTCCTAGGATGGGTCACGGCAATGTCATCAGTGTCAGGTTTGAATGTAGTGTGAATCCGGCCTAAGTTAATTGTCAGTTCTTGCTGAAATCGTCACGTTCAGCTAATTTTCCTCTGTGTATGAACCCTTTAACCCATTGGTGTCAAACTGCGGCCCTCCAGCTGTTGGGAAACTACAACTCCCATCATGCATTTATATAATCTATAACAGTGGGCATGGTGGGAGTTGTTAACCCCTTCACACCCTGTGCCGTAAATTAATATGACAGTGTGAATGGGATATGTAGCAGCTTAACTCACTGAATGTGCTCCATCTGCAGCGGGTGCCAGCGGTCGGCTACTGCTAGCGACCTAGTTGGACACCGCTCCAATCCAAGGCATTTAATCCGGAAAAAAAAACAAAAATTGGTCAGTACATCCAAATCACTTTGAAAGAAATCAGTATAAGTGCTCACTGGCAGCAAAAGCAATGCTAACACAACGCGTGATCAGCAGCGCTCTATAAACACGAAAACGGTCAAAGGGAATATAGGCAGTCCCCGGGTTACAAATGGAATAGGGACTGTAGGTTTGTTCTTAAAATTTGAATTTGTATGTATGTTGGAACAGGTATATTTATTAGATGTAACTCCAGCATAAAGGGTTTTTTTTTTTTCCTGGTTTTGGATAGTGCAGGGAAGGGTTTTTACATTTGTTTTGCTGTCTGTGCCCCCTGTTAAGAAGATTTCACCTCATTTTCAGCTCATGTGCTGCTGTGGCATGCTGGAACTTGTCATTCCACAGCTACTATCTGTTGTGGAACATGGAACGACAAGTGCCAGCATGCCCCATAAGGGTATGTTCACAAGGGCTAAATTCGACGCTCTAAAACGGGCGTGATGCTCGCCGAAATGACGGTAATCCATAGTTCTCAAAGAGAACTATGGATTACGCCTCCTCTCCCCGCGCGTACAATACGGCGAGCGGGGAGAGAAGTGACATGTCAATTACTTGCGGCGATTACGCGCCGCGAGTAGCGACTGTCAATGGGGCCGCTGACGACGCCCCTCTGTACGCGCCGCAATTACGCCGTGTGAACATAGCCTAAGTCTATGTCTGTAACCAGGGGACAGTTGCAAGTCAGAACGGCGTAAGTCGGGGACTGTCTTTATGTGAATTTTGAATTTCTGCTACTTTAGGATGCATGAAAATTTGAGGTTCTTGGTGTACACTTTTGATCAAAACTGCAATTGCCCATCCACTGCGACAAGGTGACATCAATACAGATGGGAACATACTAGGACATCTTACCTCTCTTGGTGTCTGTTCAGACCTCCCTACTCCCAGGGAAAGAAGATCCCAGCTACATTGTGCTCCGATTTAAAAACGAGTCTGTGTGGATGGACAGAGTGCATTACCACAATGGAGGCTAGCCACTCCCCCATGCAAACAATCCAAAAAGCAAAAATTGACCTGCACATCCAAAACCCTAAAGAAATTAGTATAGGTGCACGTTGGCATGGCAGCAAAAGCAAGGAAAACACAAACCGATAGATAGCAGCAGTGCTCTACAGACGCCTAAAAACTCTCAAAGGGATATAGGTACCTTGTCGTGGTGGATGGGCAATTACAGTTTGAATCAAAAATGGGCGCTAAGAGCCTCAAATTCTTATGTATTCTAAAGTAGCAGAAATGCATTTTGAAAGAATTCCTATTTTCCTCTTTTTTTTTGGGGGGGGGGGGGTTTGTTTATAGAGGTCTGCTGATATTGGGTTGTGTTTAACCATTTAGTTGCTGCGGTAAACGTTAGGGTATGTTCAAACGGCGTATTGGGGCGCGTAGTGTACGTGTGTTTCCAAGCACGGGGTGGGGGGGCATTATCAGTGGCGTGTAAGTGCCGCGAAGAAGTGACATGTTACTTTTCTCCCCTGGCATACAATACGATCGTACGCTGGGGGGAGACGAGACGTAATTTATAGCTCTCTGAGAGCTATGAATTACCCTAATTGCAGCGCTCGTTTCGGCTTTAAAGCGCAAATACGCAGTGAAGTGCACTCAGCAATTATGCTGTGTGAACATGCTTTTAAGACGCCACTATAAGGCTATGTTCACACGGTTTATTTCAGAACGTATTTGCATCGGATTGCCGATCGTAAATCCGTTCTGAAATCAGTTGAAAATCAGTTGCAAATAAGCTTCACTAAGTGTGGCACGTATTTGTAACTGATTTCCCGACGGATTCACCATCTCCAATCATTGTAGGTGGTGAATCCGTCCGTAAATAATTCACATGTGAATTGTTTTTCCGTCCGGATTGCCGTCGTCAATCCGCGGCGGCAATCCGGCACGGAACTACGCGTCGTGTGAAATCAATTGAAATCAATAGAAAATGGGCTGTGACTTATTTCTGACTGATTTGCCGACGGATTGACGATCGTCAATCCGTCGGCAAATCCGCGGCGAAATAAGCCGTGTGAACGAGGCCTAAGGGTAAGTGCATGATCAGCCCCACTGCAACACGATCACAGGGTGCGGATCGGTTGCCATGGCAGATGGAGGCCTCGTTAAGAAGTACCTCTTGTTCTTCAAAAAAAAAAAAAAAAAAAAAAAAAAAAGCAAGCTTTCATACAGTAACGGAGACTGGAAAGAAAGTTATGGCCCTCGGGTGAAAAAAAAAAAAAAGGAATAAAGCTGCATCATGAACAGGTTAAAGGGGTTGTCCACTGTATTTTTGTTGTTTATTAGAATACTGCCCATTACAAATAAAAGTTGTACTCCCCTCGTCTCCGTCCTCGTTCTCTGCCGATTTTCTGTTTACTGTTGCTTCTTCCGAATGGGAGGTGTCACCGTTACAGGCCACGATTGGCCGCGGCGGTCATTGCCCGACGCCACCATTCTGAAGAGACGAGAAGTAAACCGAAGAGTGGCGAAGCGCGAGGACGGCGCAGCGCTGGAGGCGAGGGGAGAGATTGGTAGAATTATTATTTTAAATGAAAAAAAAATAAATTGTGGTGGACAGCCCCTTTAAAGGGGTTGTCTCATTCCAAGTATTGCTTTTTATGTTAAAGATCTTGCAAAAACAAGTCACTTTGCAACATGTGTCCATTAACAGTATCCTACCTATTCCTAGATATCCCCTCTTGTATGGGCTGCATCAGCTCCTCAGGTCGCTATAGCTACAGACCTGTGTGATCTCTCCTGATATGCATCCAGCGCTGGTTGCTATAGCTACAGACCTGTTCAGTCTCTCCTGATAGGCTGCCAGCGCTGGTTGCTATAGTTACAGACCTGTTTGATCTCTCCTGATAGGCTGCCAGCACTGGTCGCTATAGCTACAGACCTGGCTTCTACTACAGCCTAGTAGAAGCCAGCAAACACGCCCCTGACATCAACATGAAACCAAGAAACCAGGACGGATGTAAAATGAATCAATGCAGTGAGACAACCCCTTTAAGAAAGAGTGAGATCGGTCAGCTAATGCCTTCTGTGATCGCATGTGACCGTCCTCTCCACCCTGCAGCCATTTTTCGGGTCAGGGATAGTCAGTTATGACACTGTTACCGACTTCCTCATTTTGGTTATGTCACGAGCATCTTGTGAAAAACAGCAGCCCCCCTCTCATCACTGCGCAGGCTTCACACAAAAGCATTTCTTCCAGCTTACTAGTTGTTTTCAGTTTGTGTGTTTCCTCATTTTGCACAGCGGATACTAAAAGTAATGGCCCCCTCGTCGTCCTCCTCCCCCCTGCGGACAGCTGTTTCGCCTGCATCGCCCTCCTCCTGGATCCCCCAGTGTTTGTCTTTGCTCTTATAATGGCCGTGCTGATGCCGTGTTCCCGTCCTGTCACGCTGCAGAAAGGCTGAAGCAATAAGGAAACACATGGCTTCTCCGAAACCGATCAAAGCAGGGCTGAATACTTGCCAGCTGGAGCGAATATTTCCCAACCTCGTGACCTAAACTTTCCAAGTATCATTTTATTGCCAGCGTTGTAGAAGAACATTTGTAGCTTTCTTTTTTTTTTTTTTTTTCTTTCTTTCTTTTTTTCTTTTAAAAAAAACAAGTATCTGGAATTCCTATGAAGCTCTGTATGGTAAAAAAAAAAATTGCCTAAATCTGCTTTGTATAATCTGCGGCTCCCTCTTATCAGCCTGGCTTGTATGTTTATATATGAGGTTGTGGTTTTTGTGGCCCAAGCCCAGTTTGCAGCCGCGATGGAGGCTCCGTCCCAGAATCCGTCAAAATGGGGAATAAGAGGAGACGTCGCAGCAGAAACAGACCGTAGTGTAGCCCATGTTGTGTCCGTCACGTAAGGCTCTGTCTACACTGCAGTGGGCAAAAAACGACCAGAAAAACAAATACTAAAAACGTTCATAAAACTGAGGTTTTTTTGTTCACTGCTTGTCAAAAGCAGCTGAAAAAACGGCCGATTATTGGCATTTTTAATTTTTTTTTTTTGCAGGCATGCACAGCATCGTGTAAAAAAAAGAAAAAAAAACCCACGCTGAAAAAAACGGACGTTTTTCTGTGCATTGGAGACACAGCCTAAGGATATGTTCACACAGCGTGTTGGATCCGTTTTTCATTACATGAAAAACGCATTGAAAACTGTATCCAAAAACACATCTGCAAATGCGTTCTTCAATGCGTTTTTCTTTCAACTCAAACACAGACATTCCCATTTTAATCCAATGCGTTTTTTGGATGTGAATAGCGCATCCAAAACGTACCCAAAAGTGTGTTGCATTTTTGGATCCGTTTTTCCGGCTCCAAAACCACACTCCATTGTTTCCTATGGGGAAACGCAAGTAGAACTGACATGACAATTCTTTAAACGGATCCGAAAAGACGCGAGTAAACGCGCATCGGTGATCACTCGTCTGAACGGCGTTGCGTTTTTATATTGAAGCTTATGTAAATCACACTGCACATTGTTGGATGCGTTTTTTGGGTCTAAAAAGCGGATCTGAAAAACGCCGTGCGGTCACACGGCACAGGAATACGCCTTCATTAGTGCTGTTGAAAGCACTTGCTTGCAGGCGTGTACTTTCAACGCAAGGCAGCTTTCTGCTTCCTATACACTTTTCTGTTTCTCGGCTTGTAAGCGCCAGAAGTACGATCGTAAAATTATCGTGGTCTGAGCGCTGTAGTGCAATGATTTTACCATATATTCGGGGAATACTTTGGCTCACTTACACGCCGACGTTTATCACGCTAATACGTTGTCTGAACGTACCCTAACAGATCGGCCTCTGTGATAGAGGCGTCGAATGGAACCTCCAATGCAAATTTAATCGGGCCTAAAGGGGTTTGTTGTTAAGCTGGTCGGGGAAAGGGTTAAAATAGAGGTGGAAGGAACCCTGCTGTGTTCGGCTACGGCCGGTGTAAAATGCTTAGCCGATTCTGTTCAAAGGGGTTGTCTCGCTACATTGATTCATCTTACCTCATCCTGTTTCATTTTGGATTCAGGGGCGTGTTTACTGGCTTCCACTAGGCTGCAGTAGAAGCCAGGTCTGTAGCTATAGCAAACGTGGCTGGCAGCTATCAGGAGAGATCATACAGGTACTGTAGCTATAGCATCAGTGCTGGCAGCCTATCAGGAGAGATCAATCAGGTCTGTAGCTATAGCGACTGAGGAGACGATCACCCATACAAGAGGGGGGTTATCTAGGAATAGGGAGGACCACTGTTATGGACATATTTGCCAAAGTGACTTGTTTTTGTACGATCTTTAACATAAAAAGCAGCAATCCTTGTAGTGAGACAACCCCTTTAAGAATCTGCCCAGTATTTTATCATCTTCTGAATGTTTTTGAGGGACTGTTTTGTCCGGTTTGCGGATTCGCCCGTTGCCCATAACCATTGACTAGCACACCTTCTACCCGAAAACCTGGTGGAAGATTGTGCATGTTCTGAGTTTTTTGGGACGCCGGCGGTGTGAAAGTCTGCTCCGTGTAGACTTCTGGGCGTATTTTCTATTAAAGTCTATGGGGGAGCGTTACTTGACAGTTTGCAGATTTGGAAAAATCAGATGGAAAAACCTTGCCGTGTGGACTTAGCCTTTCGGTGACGTCACCTGACCATTCGGCCAATCACTGGCTTCAGTGACCTTTACCTCCGAATACGGCTTCTGACCAAGGAGGTCAGCGATTGGCTGCAGCGTGATGTGATGTCACCAGGGAGCCTCGGCAAAGCTGTTTTTATCGGGGTGTTCCCACTGAAGACTTGGCCGGCATAGCTATAGGAAGACGTCCAAACATTTCTTTAGCTTGTACTCGAGACTCCCATAGAACAGAATGGTGAATTGTGCACGAGCGTGACCGGCTCTCCGTCCTGAGTTTCAGGGGCCTGTTCCGGAGATGGGTGCGGGCCCGAGAGGGCATCTTTTGTACTTTGGTGGCATATCTAGGAAACTGCTTTAGTCCCGCTCTCAGCAGCGGTAACTTTTATTTTTCAAAATAAGGGGCAACCCCTCTGACGGGGAGACCCTCTGAAACGTTACAGATGCGGTTCACTGCGATTTCTTAACGCCTTTTCTTCTTTAACCCTCACAGGCACCGTCTTGAGTATCGGCATCTCCCAAACTCCGGGCCACCGCTTGTCCTTTGATCAGACTAAGAACGTTAATGTAAGTTCCTTGCTGCTATTCTTATCTGTTAATGTATTTATGACCTCGCCATCTCGGGCCATTGTCGTCTTTCTTTATTTAGTTTCAAGCATCTCATTGGTACTGTCCAGCTTGTTGGTTGAGTCCTGCTGGGGTCCTATAGTCACATCTAATAAAAATATCAGTGGCACACTACAAAACTAAGTAAAACATCAAGGTACATAGGAATTTTTGAAAATGCATTACTGCTACGGAAAATATGAAAACCTGGGATTCTTAGTTTACAGTTTTTGATTAAGAATTGGGTTTTAAACTCACCTCCCAAAAACAGTCCAAGGGGATCCCCACACGGTGAGTCCCTAACACTAACATGTTACCTCACTAGGAGTCCGTTCAGACTACAACCCCTCAGGATGGGGTGGTAGGAACTTGCTACTGAATTATCCTGCACTGGTTTAAAAGAGGTAAGGGGGGGAGTGCAGCAAGCCAATGGGGTTGCCATCCCTCAAATAGACTACACAAATTAATTAGGCTGTGCACATCCATATATGACTCTAATGCTATTGCTTTCTAAGCTGTTTATTTTTTAGTGAGGTGCATGCAGTGGTTGGTGGTCTATAGCGCCTCTCTACAGTACAGTTCGGTACTACATGTCATGTATCAGTGAGGTACATCCCAGTGTTTGGGGGGTTAGTAGCACCTCTCTACCGCTCAGTGTGGTACACATGTCCTGTAATGCCTTACATGTATTAATGAGGTGCCAATGCAGTGTTTTGTCGGTCTAGTAGCGCGCCTCTACAGTAAGTGCGGGTACTACATGTCCTGTACTGCTCTTTAAAATGTATTAAGTGAGGTGCATGCAGTGATTGGTTGGTTTAGTAGCACCTCTCTACAGTACATTTGCGGTACTACTTATCCTGTACTGCTCTTAATGTATTAGGTGCATGCAGTGATTGGCGGTCTAGTAGCACCTCTCTACAGTACAGTGCGGTACTACATGTCCTGTACTGCTCTTACATGTATTACTGAGGTGCATGCAGTGATTGGGAATCTAATAGCGCCTCTCTACAGTACAGTGCGGTACTTCATGTCCTGTACTGCTCTTCCATGTATTAGTGAGGTGCATGCAGTGATTGGCGGTCTAGTAGCACCTCTCTACAGTACAGTGCGGTACTACATGTCCTGTACTGCTTTTAAACTGTATTAGTTAGGGTGCATTGCAGTGATTGGCGGTCTAGTAGCCCCTTTCTCTAAAAGTACGTCCCGGTCGGTATACAGCCCTGTACTGCCTCTTACATGTATTAGTGGGTGCATGCAGTGATTGGGAATCTAATACGCCTCTCTACAGTTCAAGTGCCGGGTACTTCATGTCCTGTACTGTTTCTTACAAGTATTGGGTGAGGTGAAATGCAGTGTTTGGGGGTCTAGTAGCACCTCTCTACAGTACATGCGGTTACTACATGTCCTGTACTGCTCTTACATGTATTTAGTTGGGTTGCAGGGGCAGTGATTGGCGGTCTAGTGGGACCTCTCTACAGTACGTCCCGGTATCTCTGTCCTGTACTGTTTTTACATGTATTAGTTAGGTGCATGCAGTGATTGGCGGCTTATAGCAACCTCTCTACAGTACAGTGCGGTACTACATGTCCTGCACTGCTCTTACATGTGCCAGGTTGAGCGCCCCATTTTCTGGTACATTGTGTATAAAGTCTATGATCCAGAGAAGCTCCTGTCCTCATCATAGAAAGTGATTTCCAGCTTCCAGCAGCTCTTTCTGATGTTGTATAGAAGGACGCGCTTTATCTGGATAAGCATCTGCTTCATTTTCTTTCATGGTCATTCTGTTGTGGACATTTTGGGGCTTCAGAACCAATCACCAGTTTTCCATAGAGTTATGGTTTTCTCATACAATGGTCATCCCATTAATATTGTCTGATGAGGGACCTCTGTATGTGGGTATATAGCTATAGAAAAGTATACATTTTATTTTTCGTACAGCTTAAAATAAAGTAGAAATAAGTTGGACAACCCCTTTAAGATGACCGTACAGTAGTGATTTTGGCCTATTTCGAACCTCATCTTGTAACACAGAGAACACGACAGGCGCGAGCTTTGGCAGAGATTTTTCGACAAGTTGTTCTGCCTCTTCGTTTTTTGGGGGGTATTTTTTGCGTTCCTTGTCAAGCGCTGTTGTTGAACTTTTCAACAAGAAGTTGTGGCTAAGTTGTCATTTTAACTTGTCATTGTCCAAGAGGGTCTTCATGCACCGGCACAAATGCTTTACAGCACCGCCTGACGAAAGGGGCTTGGCGTCACTAAAAAGGACTGGAAAGCCGGTGTGACTTAAAGGGAACCTGTCACATAGTTTATGCCTCCCTTTTTGAGGACAAAACATGCTAGTGTCAGACCTGCTGTTTCCAGCGCTGTGTCCCTTATTCTGTAAGATGCTGGAGTTTTCGTGTATTTCATGCTCAAATCTGCAGTTTTCAGCCAGAAGTCATTCGCAAAAGGCATTTTGTTTTTTTTCAAAACCCCCCAACTGAGGCCCAGCCCACCCACCTCAAAATTTAACAAACCTATTACTTTGAATAGGTAGAAAACATGTGAATAATGGTCAGTGGGCGGGGCTATCCTTTGGTGGCGGGGCTAAACACTGCTTTATGAATAAGAAATTTTAGGGATAAATGCTCTAAAACTCCAGCATCTTACAGAATAAGGGACCACAGCGGGAAAACAGCAGGTTTTGACACTAGCTTGTGCTGCCCTCAGCAAGGGGGGCATAATCTATATGACAGGTTCCCTTTAACCAGCGACGTTGTGTGCCAAAATTTTGCTGCATTTGATGGCACAAACTAAGCTAATTAATAAGTGGTGTAAACTAATACCAGACAATTTAACCATGTGCCACATTTATCATGCCCTTAATAAATCTGGATTATTTTAGAGGGGTTGGCCAGTTCCTATCATAAGTTAAAGGGGTTGTCTCACTACAGGGATTAGCTTTCAACATGTTGGTAAATTAAGACTTTTTCCATATACGTTGCTTTTTTTTTATTTTTATTTTTTTTATTTCTTTGTTGAGCAGATGAGAGATTTTATCTGCTCTTGAGTGCATACAGGTTTCTCTGGTCACCGTCCTGGTCTCTCTGCTCTTTGACTTATCTGACTTCAGGGAGTGACGTCGCCACAGGTCGGCACACGGGACGCCGGCAGCTTGACAACAGTGTGTGTTGTCTCTAAGGTTATGTTCACACGGCTTAAAGTGCCGCGTATTTCGGCGCGCGCATTTCGCCACGTACTGCGCTTTATACGCGCCGATATGCGCGCTGTAGTTACGGTAATTCATAGCTCCCATAGAGAGCTTCCATATAGCTTCCTATGCTGTGTAGACATAGCCTAAATCTGCCCCATTGTTGTTGGTATAGATTCCGCTACGTAAAGGAATTTTATCTAGATTTTTTATTTAGCGCGGCCGTATCCTGTGGATTTATAGTGAAAACTTAAAAAAAGAGGTAAAAGTGAAGGTTCCTACAAATGAACTGGAGCAGTAGCTTCACTCTCGGAGATCAAATTACTGAGGAAGTGATGGGTTTAATGCCCGGGGCTTGGTATGTGCTGCCAGGTGTCGTCTTCTCACAGGTCACGGACGAGAGAATACTTTGACCACTATACGAAATGATTTGACATCACTTCTTAAAGGGGTTGTCTCAATACAGGGATTGCTGCTTTTTATGCTAAAGATCTTGCAACAACAAGTCGCTTTGCAATATGTGTCCATTACCAGTGTCCTACCTCTTCCTAGATATCCCCTCTTGTCTGGGCTGCATCAGCTCCTCAGGTCGCTATAGCTACAGACCTGTTCAATCTCTCCTGATAGGCTGACAGCACTGGTTGCTATAGGTACAGACCTGGACAATCACTCCTGATAGGCTGCCAGCACTGGTAGCTATAGCTACAGACTTGTTCATTCTCTCCTGATAGGCTGCCAGCACTGGTTGCTATAGCTACAGACTTGTTCAATCTCTCCTGATAGGCTGCCAGCACTGGTTGCTATAGCTACAGACCTGTTCAATCTCTGCTGATAGGCTGCCAGCACTGGTTGCTATAGCTACAGACTTGTTCAATCTCTCCTGATAGGCTGCCAGCACTGGTTGCTATAATTACAGACTTGTTCAATCTCTCCTGATAGGCTGCCAGCACTGGTTGCTATAGCTACAGACCTGTTCAATCTCTGCTGATAGGCTGCCAGCACTGGTTGCTATAGCTACAGACCTGTTCAATCTCTGCTGATAGGCTGCCAGCACTGGTTGCTATAGCTACAGACCTGGCTTCTACTGCAGCCTAGTAGAAGCCAGTAAACACGCCCCAGAATTCAAAATGAAACCAAGAAAACAGGACAAATCAATGTAGTGAGACAACCCCTTTAAAGTGCCCTAAATCTTCACCCTCTGCTTCTGTGACCTGTCTAATTGTCTGTATTCATCCCAGCATAGTCAGAGCTCGTCATCCGTTCCTTGGGTCCTGTCAGAGGTTTGGGTAGGGCTCTTACACAGGGAGGTCAGCGATGCACAAGCAGCTTTTCTTTGGCATCAAATTCAGGACGCAAATCTGCTTCCAGAATCTTGAATGTTTAATGCGTGCCTTATCCACTAATGGCGCTCGGCGGCTGAACATTGGCAGACCTGCTATTTGTAAGCCTGACAGTGGAAAGCTGGCCATAGCGGTGAGATTACAGGGACCGCTCCAATCTGGCTCCCACATACACATTCGGATTGGAGGAGCCGTGCTAGGATATAGGACCTCGCATAGGACTGCAAGCAATCGGCTCACCTGCTTCCATGGTATCTTCAGCTGGAGGAGGCAAGGAGGAGACCACCTACTCTATTGAACAGAACATAAACGAAGAAAAGCACCATCTTTCCATCCAGTGAGGTTTTTAAACATTATTGTGGCTTTATTTCCATTCAGTTAAAAAGATCCTATACATGGACATGTTTCCAGCACTGTGTCCCTTATTCTGGAAGATGCTGGAGTTTTAGAGGATTTAATGCTCAAATCTTATTTATGAGCAGGTGTTAGCCCCGCCCACCAAAGGATAGCCCCACCCACTGACCGATATTCACATGTTTCTACCTATTCAAGGTAATAGGTTTATCAGTTGAGGTGGGTGGGGCTAGCCTCAGGTGGGCGGGGTTTGAAAAAAATGACTCTTTAGAGGGGTTTTGCCAGGAAGCCAGTTCCTTACCTCCTTATCAGCACAGAGAATATAAACAAAGCATGCCGAGTCATGAAGGCTGCAGGGGTGAGAGGGAGGGGGGTGAGCAAGGAGTGAGGAATAAGGGAGCGTCTCAAAAGTTAACTCAAATAATAACATTACAGCAGATAGACTCATACACTGCACTTTCTCCACAGCCCCTTGAAAGCTCATTCGTTCCCTGTCATCAGATAAGAAGTGTTTCATGCAAGCGCGGCCAGATCAGCTCCTCTGGTCGTGTCTAATGTAAACTTTCTGGTAATTAAGGGGGACTGAGCAATGCTGTAGCTCTCACAGGCTTCACTTTATGTAATCGCATATATTTAGAAAAGTGATTAAATACCCATTTTGGAGGATCCTACGTCAACATTACATGGTGGCAAAACCCCTTTAGAATGACTCTTCTGGCTGAAAACTTAGATTTGAGGACTAAATACTCGAAAACTCCAGCATCTTACAGAATAAGGGACACAGCGCTGGGAACAGCAGGTCTGACACTGGCTTGTGCTGCCTTCAGCAAGGGGGGAATAAACTATGTAACAGGTTCCCTTTAAAGAGGCCCTGCGCCATCTCCTGACATCTCTGTGTTAGTAAATCCTTGTGTTCCCGATGATATAACAATTCTGGATCCTCTTCTCTGATATCTCTGTGTTGTTCCTCTGTTATTCCTCCTAGAAATCTATGACTGAATCAGTCAGCTGGGTGTTACCATTCTAAATTTCAAGGCGATGATTGCATGACGCCCCCCCCACCCCCCTCCCTGACTGGAAACACCCAGCTGACGGATACAGTCAGACATTTCTAGGAGGAATAACAGAGGAACAGCACAACACAGAGATATCAGAGAAGAGGCTCCAGCATTATTTCACAGGGGACCTGAGGATTCATGAAGGGAGCCCTGTCTGGAGACGGCACAGCTCTTTGAGGCTTGCTGTAGGCAGTGGACATTGCATTACTTGTCATAGGACTGGATTACGTTGCGTGATTTCTGAGACCAGCCAGGTTGCATCTTAGCTGCAGTTGAGTTCAGCAAATGCTGTGCATTGTGTCGGTCACACTCCAATAGAGATGAATGAGCCTATGTCCCATTCACTGTAAGTTACCTACCACTCGGGAAACAGTAGACCGTTGAGTCATTGACTTGTGATGCGGTTTGACTGATGAGAGAGACAATAGTAACAGGCGAGGCTCGCTAGCAGCACGGAGTGAGTCTAGTCACGATTTGTCTAGTACAATAGGTGGTCAGCTGGCTTGGTGGGTGTACAAGGCTGTCTGCATGCACATCCCTTGTTGCTATCACAAGTAAAGGGTGAGTTATCAGAGTTGCAGAGTCCCTGCCAGAGCTAATCACAGAACAACACAAGATATCTTCCCAGGGTTAACAAAAATCGACAACCCAATCTAAAATATAAGTTTTAAAGGGGTTGTCTCACTACAAAGACTAGCTTTCAACATGTAGGGAACACTAATTGAAGACATTTTCCAAATATGTTGCTTTGTTCAATTTTGTTTGTTGAGGAGCTACAAATGATTTTATCACCTGAGGGCTTTCGGGTTTCTCTAGTTACCGACCTGTTGCTTGTTCTCCCCTGCTGTTTGTCTTATCTGATAGCGGGGATTGACATCACACAGGTAGGCGCAGAACTGAGAGCTCGTCTGTGATCTGATCTTTCAGACAAGACACTAATTACTACTGTTTACTTTAGCTCTGAAGCTTCTCTGGACCTGCTAGCAGGAGATTGTTTATCTAATCTAGACTAATTAGCAGAAGAGTAAATACAAAGGAGCTCATACGGTCATTACCAACAGCTTGACCAGGAAGTGACAGGATGCATGAATGAAAGCTGCTGCTGCCTCTATGAAACGGTGAGATGAGACAACCCCGTTAATGATTGATTTATGGGATTGAATTACTACTTTTTAACTTGAATTAGAGTGCCATATTAAGTATCCTATAGGCATGTTGAGAGGTGAATAGCAAACCATATACTGTACCACAGTTAAATAATAAATATTCATGGCTCGTAATAAATATATATATAGATAGATAGATAGATATATATTATAGATATATGATATATATATAGAAATAAAAGCAAAAATACGGATTTTCAGCGCTCCTTGAGGAGAGTATGATAAAAAGCACTAACCCTTTTCAGGGTGTTTATTTTTTAAAAGAGAAAGATTACTCACATAAAAACAATGTACAGAGGACTTGACGCGTTTCTCCTGGCATACCCAGGCTTCATCAGAAGTAACAGCCTCGGGGCTCGTAATAAAAAAAAAAAAAAATATATATATATATATATATATAATATAATATATATTTATATAATATATATATTATATATATATATATATAATATATATATATTATATATTTATAATCTCCCTCATGCTTTCAGCTATTATACCCTGTCCACAGAAGGAGATATCGTCCCGAAAAGGGCGACCTCCCCCCCCCCCCCCACCTATGGATGGCTCACACTATACAGTCGCTATACTTAGTTATGTCCATGCATTAATAGATGATCACCACCTCTACAGTAAAGCCTTATAGATTACCAATATATTCAAATTCAACGTAAGACAATAATGCATTTCTTACTGCCCTTTGTCCTGTTGCCAGAGCTCCCGTCCCTCACTGATGACATCCTTACCACGCCCACAGTGCTAGAATAGAAAATGAATCCATATCTACCTCTCCCAGCACTGCCAGAGCTGCAGTGTTCACCCTCGGTCCCTCACTGATGACGTCACGTTCATAGATCACATGATGCTGCAGCCAATCGCTGACCTCACTGATGACGTCACGTTCATGGATCACATGATGCTGCTGCCAATCGCTGACCTCACTGATGACGTCACGTTCATGGATCACATGATGCTGCAGCCAATCGCTGACCTCGGCTGATGAACGTCAGTTCATGGGTCACTGATGCTGCAGCCAATCACTGATCTCACTGATGACGTCACGTTCATGGATCACATGATGCTGCAGCCAATCGCTGACCTCACTGATGACGTCACGTTCATGGATCACATGATGCTGCAGCCAATCGCTGACCTCGCTGATGACCTCACGTTCATGGGTCACATGATGCTCCAGCCAATCGCTGACCTCGCTGATGACGTCACGTTCATGGATCACATGATGCTGCAGCCAATCGCTGACCTCACTGATGACGTCACGTTCATAGATCACATGATGCTGCAGCCAATCGCTGACCACACTGATGACGTCACGTTCATGGATCACATGATGCTGCAGCCAATCGCTGACCTCGCTGATGACGTCACGTTCATGGATCACATGATGCTGCAGCCAATCGCTGACCTCGCTGATGACCTCACGTTCATGGGTCACATGATGCTGCAGCCAATCGCTGACCTCGCTGATGACGTCACGTTCATGGATCACATGATGCTGCATCCATTCGATGACGTCACAGGGGGGCTGGTATTCTGGCAGTGATGAGAGAGGTAGGTATGGGTTAATCTTCTGTTGTAGTGCAGTGGGAGGAATTCTTGAAAAACCCCTTATATAAAATAAACTTTAGAAGCCGTCTGGTTGTTAAGGGGTTAAGTTTAGTCTATTGGGGAAGAACAAAACACAGGTTTCTGGGCAATTACCTTCTTCAGGCTCCATCAGTTGAAGGAGGCTAATAAGGAAGCTTGGCCTCAGGCATTGCAATGTTAAATGTGTGGGGAGTACTAGTAGCTCTGTGTTAATAAAATCGGTCAGTGCGGCTTCTACCAGTCTTTCGGATGACAGCAAAAGCATATTTTGGTTTGGCTCCATCCAGTAGATCCTATTGCTGTTCAATGGACTGCAATCATTACAGGCAGCGCGGTGATCACTACTAATGCTGGGACCGGTCCTGTCCGGGAAAAGCCTGAAGCATTTGCAGCATTTCTGCGGTTGCAGCCACCTCTCCATTAAGGGGGGTGCTTCACACGTTCAGCTTTTTAGATGGATTTTGAAGCCAAAGTTTATAATTGGAGGACACATATGAAAGCTGTTTTGCCACAAAGCACAATGCCTTTCTGAGGCCAGCTCATACCTCACTCCGAGCCGGCCTCGGAGAACTGGGAGATGGCTTTTCTTTAGTTTGCTCCCATAGATGTGGATGAGGAAGAGCTGGGCAGGCGCGGCCTGGTTCTCTAAAGCCGGCTGGTAGCGAGCTATGAGCTGGCCTTAGAAAGGGATTTTGCTTTGTGGCAAAACCCTTTAAAGGGGTGGTCTCACTACAAGGATTGCTGCTTTTTATGTTAAAGATCTTTCAAAAAGAAGTCACTTTGCAATATGTGTCCATTAACAGTGTCCTACCTATTCCTAGATATCCCCTCTTGTATGGGCTGCATCAGCTCCTCAGGTCGCTATAGCTACAGACCTGTTCAATCTCTCACGATGGGCTGCCAGCACTGGTTGCTATAGCTATAGACCTGTTCCATCTCTCCTGATAGGCTGACAGCACTGGTTGCTATAGCTACAGACCTGTTCTATATCTCCTGATAGGCTGCCAGCACTGGTTGCTATAGCTATAGACCTGGCTTCTACTGCAGCCTAGTGGAAGCCAGTAAACACTCCACTGAAATCAAAATGAAACCAAGAAAACAGGACTGAGGTGAGATGAATCAATTGAGTGAGACAACCCCTTTTAGGCTATGTCTACACGGCACTGGATTTTGGTCGGTTTTTCAGCGGATTCAGTATTTTGAATCTGCCGAAAATCCGACCGTACACAGCAGTGTGTAGACTTCAGTAGAAAATCCGTGCTGTAGTCTACCCAGCACAGATTTTTTACTGAGGGTTTACAAAACCTAAAACCGTCCGGCAGAATATGGAACGTGTATATTCCACCGGACGGCCGGCCATATACTGGGCCGCCAGGAATGCGACATCCAGCCGCGGACAGAAAATGGCAGCACCGCCCAGCAATGTGAAAATACAGTACTGTCGGATTTTAGGCGCCATTTTCAAATTTCTGTGTAGACTTGGCTTAATACCCGGGTGCAGCCCCTTCATTATATAATATATATATATTATATTAGTTTTGAATTGCTGCAGCTTCCTATCTCCAGATCTGCGGGCTGTATCCTGAGCTGGGTAGAGTCTGGCCCTTTAAATCTCGCCCATCCAGCTCGCCTTATCTGCCGCCAGTGCTCGCACTTCCCGTGCTGGCGGCAGCTCATGGAGGGATCTGTTTATTGTCTAATAAAGATCAACTTCTGAGAAACGCCCATCTCCTTGGAGATCGCAGCCCATCGCCTTGTAAACAGCACGTGTTCTGCTATTGCACTCGGCTCGTGATTAGGAGTTTATTATCTACATCTGTGTAAATGGCACAAGTCAGAATGTGATAAAATGTCGTCTGGGGGGAGACTGAAGCCAGTGCGCTGCTGTCCGGATGATTCACTAGAGCTGGCCAGAGACCCGAGATGGGGATCTGCAGATTATTTGCAAGTCCTGCTTATAGGGATATTCCCATTTAATTGATTACATGTTAAAAGCTAATCTTTGTAGTGAGACAACCCCTTTAAAGCTAGAGAGTGGTGATTAAAGGGGTTTTCTTACTCTCAAGTTTGAAATGAAACAAGGAAACGGCTGGTTAAGATGAAATCAGGGCTAGTGAGAGAACTCCTTTAACCCTTCAGAGCTTTGTAGCCTTGTGCCCTGCTGTTAAAACCCCATCATCACCAATGTCCCTCTACGGCCAGGTTCACATGCAGAGCTTTTAACATCAGGAGGAGTCAAACTTGTTTTCCTCTGCATAAATCTGAGGCGACCCCTGTGATTTCTGCCAAGGATTTTTACTTAATGGGGTTGTCTCACTCATTGATTCCTCTTACCTCAGTCCTGTTTTCTTGTTCATTTTGAATTCAGGAGCGTGTTTACTGGCTTCTACTAGGCTGCAGTAGAAGCCAGGTCTGTAGCTATAGTGACCAGTGCTGACAGCCTATCATGAAAGATTGAACAGGTCTGTAGCTATAGCAACCAGTACTGGCAGCCTATCAGGAGAGATTGGACAGGACTGTAGCTATAGCAACCAGTGCTGGCAGCCTATCATGAGAGATTGAACAGGTCTGTAGCTATAGCGACCTGAGGAGCTGATACAGCCCATACAAGAGGGGATATCTAGGAATAGTTAGGACACTGTTAATAGACATATATTGCAAAGGGAATTGTTGGTGCAAGATCTTTAACATACAAAGCAGCAATCCTTGTAGTGAGACAACCCCTTTAACAGAGGTATGTTTTATCTCTGGTTTGGGCAGTAACCCGCGTCCTTCCTGCCTGAGCAGGATCCGCTCAAAAAAAATTAACATGTTTGTTACATTTTAAATGTTATAGATTTTATAAAGGGGAAAAGTCTCTCCTTGGTTAGAGCCACCAATAAATTGGTCGGTGTGAGGATTTACTTGCCATTCAGACCTCACTGACTGTTTTGCATAAAGCAAAGGCTTATGGGAAAAGAGCTGAGGAGCTCCACAGCGGCCTCTATTGGATGTAGTTATCCTCAGTTCACATGTAGCTCGCAGGGGCCTAGCAATGTGAAAGGGATTTGAGCCAAACTAGTTAAGTCCAACTACACAGCTGTTTCGGGGCATTTGCCCCTCGTCAGTGCAGTACAGAACTTACTGGTTGGCTGGGTGAGAGGCAAGAGTGGCTTCAGAAGGGGAAAAGTCTCTCCTTAAGGAGAGGAACCAATAAATTGGTCAGTGTGAGGATTTACTTGCCATTCAGACCTCACTGGCTGTTTTGCATAAAGCAATGGCTTATGGGAAAAGAGCGGAGGAGCTCCACATAGATTTTATAAAGTAATACTTGGGGGAGCCCCAGGGATCCCCTCTATAAGCCTAAGCAGAGAGGTGCTATTGCCTCTGGTCTCTTTCCAGTACAGATTCTATTCCCCTATTGACACCCGGTGTCCCAAACCCAGACCACCCTAATTGAAAGCGGTTCGAAAGAACTCAGTCGTCGCATAGGTTTCTCCGGAGCACACATTTGTCCGGGTCTGCGGGCGCTGTTAGACTAGAGGTTGCCCAGAAACCTAATCCCGGAGCGGCACTCCAGTCACCGTGGGTATTTATGACACCAGTGACTAAAAATATGTGAAACATTTCTCCAATCGGACACCTGCTTTCATTTTCTTCCTTGCCGGGCAGTGCTTTGGTTTGTGGGTTGACAGCTGTTACGGGTATTTTAGTGCTTTTACTGTGAGGGGACTCTTCACATTGCATTTTTTTGCTGTGTGCAAGAATTCACATTGTAAAAGTACATTAAAATAAAAAAAAAACCCTGTTTTTAAAATGTTGTGATTTTATAATGAAAGGGGTTGTCTGGTTCCGTTACAAAAGATACAAGGAAACCTTTAAAGGGGTTGTTCATACAAGGTCTTGCTTTTTTTGTTAAATCTTGCAAAAAAAAAGTCACTTTGAAATATATGTCCATTAACGTGCTCTATTCCTAGATACCCCCTCTTGTTGGGCTGATCGGCTCCTAGGTCGCTATAGTGCCCTGTTTGATTTTCCCTGATAGGTGTCAGCACTGGTTGTTTTATAGTACAGCCTGGCTTTACTGCAGCCTAGTGGAAGCCAGTAATCACCCCTGAATTAAAAGTAAACAAAGAAAACGGGGATGAGGTGGATGAATCAAAGTTGTGAGACAAACCCTTTAAACCCACCCCCGCCTCCAGAAAACCTTTACTATTCATGAAGGGGAGGAGGTGGGGCCTCTATAGTCTCCTTCTTTCTCACCTCTTATATGCTTTTTCTTTTTGTATCACATTTCATCAGGGTTATAGCAATAAGATGTTTAAGAGAGGTTTGGGGGGTTGTTTCCCCGTGTTATTGGATACGATTTTGGATCCGTGTTGGTCAGAAAAAACGATCCAAAAAGTAGGTCAATCGGATCCAACGCGTATCCAACATACAGGTGAATGTTTTGGCTACAGCA